>CAJNJA010043019.1:0-27270 GCA_905231915.1 Symbiodinium necroappetens | reverse complement strand
TACTGCTACTGCTACTACTGCCGCTACCACAACTGCTCAACCCACGGCGACCCTACTACCAACACTACTGCTCCTACTGCTACGAATCACCTCTACTGCTTGCGCTGTTGATACTCACACTCCCGAGTCTGCTTGCGCCTATGGGATGAAGAGCGGCGCCAACAGCCGGCCTTGTGATGTGCTCAATTTCTTGCAGCGTCTCCAAACTCTTTGGCCCTTGAAGGCTTTGGAAACGCATCGACCTTGCAGAAGTGCCCATCTTGGGACCGGTCTAAATTCGGGGCCTCCTGGGGTGTCCGACTAACCAGCAAGCACACATCCTTATGGGTACCTCAAGCATCTGCAGCACGTCAAGTCTGTCCAGATACATGTGGCAGTGTCATATCCTGTAGGCTTTTTTCGACACGCGCGCAGCACTGACGGCAGGCATAGGCGCATTACGGTCCAGCAATGCGCGATTACGGCCTTGACCTTTCCAACCCATCCACGACTAAACGACGTGTTGTACCGAAATGCTTGTAATCGAATGCGATGCACAGCTGGCCAGCTTCGTACTGAAGCCCATGCGAAGAGCTCATAAGATCAGCTTCTTCAAACGCAGAGGAAGGCGGCAACAGGTCCATGCAAGATACTGAAATGCCACCAGAACTGCAAGGGACAACTTCACACGCAGATTCTGAGCTTTGCGGCTTCGGGCCTGCAACTGCAGATCCCAGACGCTAATACATATCACATACATTCTACAGCGATTACTGTAGAGCCGATTTCTCGTGTCCCTAACAGGGATCAAACTTGGCACAAGCCTTCAACAAACAATTGCAACAGGACGAATTAGGAGGCAATGGCATACCCCCTGTTTTTGCTTCTAGAAGTAGTTTAATCTGAACACGACTGAAACAACAAGAAAACCATCTCCTTCAAGGCCTTACCCAGAGCCCAGACACACATGAGGCAGGTTTTTCGGGACGCTGGCCAAGCACTGCCCGGCACAGCGTCCCATGATTTCTGCAACGTGAAGTTTAGAGACTCGCCAGTCTTGTCTCTACGATCGCACGTGCAGAAGCCTGTCGTAGCAACTAATGCCAGCACTGGAACCCATGTCATCTCCAGCCGACTCGAGATGCCGCTTCAAACTTCGCGACCGGAGCCAGGAGAGAAAGACTTCTGTCTGTCTGCGAACTGTGAGCAGCTTTGGCCACCGGGTCAATCTTCAAAGCCTTCTCTGAAGCAGCAAGCGGCCGCAACGCATCGAGCCGTCCTTCAGCCTCATGCGAAACGCAGCCGACAAGCCAACAAAGAACTAGCTTGAATGACCGGATGTGTGAAACGACTGATAGAAAGCCGAAATCCTCTTAGGGAGAGCCCTTCGAAAGCAAAATCGCAGAGTCTCTGGCTGAGACTGGAACCCGAAGATTCTGAACGGTGCAGTGTCTGGACTCAGAGAGTTTTTTCAGAGCTTTCGTACTACTGCCGACATACAAGCATTTATCCCACCTCTAAGCCCATCTGTGCGTATCTGTCGACACAGGCAGGAGGTCTTCTGCGCCAGAAGCTGTGGGCTGGAAAATGCCCAGCGGGACACCAGCTTTTCTGACGTCAGCTTTCTGTTGACCGGACTCCCAAAAGAAACACAAAATCGTGGCATTCTCTGGTGCTCATCCGGAAGTCTCGGCCGATGATAAAGAGCTCCATCTTCGCTAAATGCACGGCTGCTCGGTGCTTGTTCTCACTTGAAATCCTTCTTCCCGCCGGTCTTGTACATAGCGCACTGCAGGACATAACAGCCCCGAGCAACTGGATGGCATGCAAGGGTGGCGACAGTCGCGCCGAACATGTGGAAAGAACTCGCATTTCTCGGAATCACCGGAAACGCCTCACAAAAACTCATTTCATCTCCTCCGCAAGCCTTGACGCCGCTTGGCGCGGCGATCTTCGTACTTGATGCGCAAACGCTCTGCTCTCGCCTGACAAGAGGGGTTTGGGGGCGAAAGCCCTGAAAGCCCGAGGGGGTTCCCATAATCCTGCACCACTTCTAATCTAGACTCTGACACGCCTACGGACATAGAGTCTTACAGAAACTGTCGTGTCATTGAACACATAGAACTTTGCTATGCCTAGAAACGCCCGAGACGTTCATCATAAGAACGAGAAAAACCCTGTCTGACCCACAAACCTGCTCGTGCGAGCAAAGGTGGCAAAACCGGCATGAATCTCCCAGCCGGCAACCTCCCTCCTGCGTTTTGCAACACGATGGAGTCAAGAAGTCGGTTGGGGTGTTTGCCGTTATCTCAAAAAACATATGTATTTTTGGATATATTTATACATATATATATATACATATGTATGGATACATGTTTGTAGATGTGTGCATGCGTGCGAGAAGTGTGCATATGTGTGCGTGTATATATGCACATGTATATACATATATACATACATACATACATACATACATACATACATATATACATATGCATATATCATGTTTTATAGCAGGTGGTCATTATATGATATACTACGGTTTAATACGTACAAAATATGTCCTGGTATGGGGTGTGTATCTATATATATATGTGCATGTGTATGTGTATATATATATATATATTTATTTATTTATTTATATGTGTATGTACAGATGGATATGTTATGACTTATGAAATACCAAATATTATGTGAGGGGTGAGCAGTGTGCCATACACTGTCTGCTATGTATTTCATACACTAAATAACAAACTGGACACATACTACATACCTCAAGTAATCTGTATGCCTCAAACTAGGTAGGGCTTAAGCACCACATACTGTATAGCTAAATTGATTTGTTGTACACTCTGCGCCATATACCACGAACTCATGTAGGTAATGTACATATCTATCTCTCTATATATATATATAAATACACAAATATATGTAACACTATATATATATAGTATATTATATTATATCATATTATGTTATACTATATTATAGTATATTATATTATATTATGTTATGTTCTGTTATATTATATTATATACCACATCTTCTATATGTAAGCCGCACGTCATATCATTACACATAACAAGCTGTTCATATATGTAAATTTCCTTCGAAGGGTGGCAAGCACACCCTTCAATGCATATCCCTAAAGCGGCTCTGCTTTCAGGCTGGGGGGCGGGTTTTAGGGTTTACGGTGAAGTCAATATGTCAACCAAAGAATGCTCACACCGGTGTCCTTGAGCTGGTGAAATCCTGTGCAAAGCAGACATGCTGAGTTGAAGAAGATCTGGACAACTGAATGGGGAATACACGGAAGCACGATTTTTATCCAGACTGGAACAAACAGCTGACACTTTTATGACGTCGCTGTGTCACCCGATATGCAGCGACGCAATGACATAACAGGAAGGAAAAAGGCGTACATACATCGGAATAGCTCCAAACTTTCATGGCACATAACATAACCCATTGCTGGCCACAAGTGCGGGTATGGAGTTGCCATTGACAATGGTAGTTGTCAGCAGTGAGCGTGCGATATGCGTTTCCCACCTCCCCTGCTGCATACTTGCAAATCTACTTAGAAACGACTCTATCCCCTTGGCCAGCAGTGGCCGTGCAGGGCCCATGACTGCATCGTGAATGGCATTGTGTGACTAACACCTTCACAATCTCTTGGCTGAAATACTACATTCCATTACGTGAGAGTATGACGACACGTGCCAGACAGTCGAGCAGCGAACCTTTCAGGCCAAAGAAGCGCAGCGTCAAGCCGTGTATGTTAAACTGGATGAGCTACGGCATCTTGCAGCGCATGTTTTCATGTCGTGCAACTTGAAGGCTGCAGTTGCACCGAGCCACATCGTACACTGTCAGGTGTCACATGACATATGAACAGTGTGTGTCTGTGTGTATGTATGTATGTATGTATGCATGTATGTATGTAGGTGTGCGTCCTTTCAACTTCCAGTTTTTGTGAGCGCATCCCTGCTATGCAAACACGCGGGTACACATGGCTCGTGTTGCATCTTGTGTGTGGCGTGTTGCTATATTCTCCAACACGGTACAAGTACGTTTCTGCCATCTCTGCATCGCACCGCAACGTCCTGTGCTATGAGCATCTGCCTGACGCAGATCAGTCACAAACCAAAAACATTTGCAACCATCAGGTTCTCTTCTGGAAAATCCCATACCTTGTAGAAAGCTAAGGTACCTAGCTTCTTGCGGCGTAACTCTTGTGTTGCCACAAGAACCCCTCGAAAGGCCAAGCGTCGGCAGGGCTTGCAAGTGCCGTTCAGGTGGGCGGCCATACTGTTCTGCGCTGGCTCAGCAGAATCCTTCCAAGGAGGCTTTACTTGTTGAGTGTTTAAGGTTCAGACAAAGATAGCAAGAGACTGCGCAGAATGGACACCGAATTGCTGCTTCGAACTTTCCAACTGAATTTAATTCTGCGCAGCCATCTGCCCTAAAACTGTGTGCTCAGCGACTGTGCCGCATGTGTTGGACACACACAGACAAAGAAGTGCCATCCGCATAAGACAACTGCACAATTATTCAATCAGTGTCGTCGTTTTCAGTGAAGTTGATTTCCATTAACCGAAAACGTCACTACACAATGACCCTGAACAAATTCTCTACACGATGCTGCACCGACAATGACTTGATTTCCTTGCCACCATCAGGCTTTGGTTGAGAGAGCTTTCATGAAGCGACACGCCAGAACAGAAAAACTGTTATCTAGAAAGGGAAGACAATGGTTCAAGAATGCTTGACAGCTGGATGTATGAAATCGCCTGAACGGGAAAAGTAACGATGCAATGCACCACATAAGAAAACACTCTACACCATGACCCAATCATCAACGATTAGTGTCGGTGCACTCTGCGAAAAACACCCCTGCTCAGAAATAACGCTCCAAAACCCATGCACAATAATCCACCAGAAGACATGACACCCCACACTGGGTCACCATGGGCCACCAATACATGTCAGGTCTTTCTAGGCCGGACAACTATTGCTACGATTGTGTGCTGCTACTATGACGATGAATATATAGACAAGGAACAAAGCTAGAAAACTCTCTTAACCTCTAGAATCTAGAAAGCCCGGTGAAACCTTACAAAAATCTGACAACACCTTACAAACCCTTGATTCACAAGCGTGCCTCTGCCTGAGACCCAGCTGGCTCGCTGCCAGCACTGTCCGAGTCGAGGCCGGGAATGTCGAAGAACTCCCAGGGTTGCGCGACAGTAGCGAAATGGACAACTGCGCAATCCCAAATCGGAATTTAGGGCTGAGGAAATACCATGTGATGTTACTATGCGCTATCACAATATTCACAATTGACAATAGATCATACCACGTAGCTTCGGATTCTACATCGATGTGCAGCATGAAAAGCTGAGCTTGTCATGTCACGACTGTCAACAGACGAACATGAAGTGATGTGCTTTGTAAATCCATGTTAGGGTCACCTATTTGTTGAAACTTCAACACTGGGTGGTTGCCTGAGGTATGGTCACAGCGCGTGGGCATAAAGAACTGCCGAGTGCCACAATGCACGAGTAAAGCCGCCGACGCAAGACATGCCGCCACCGACACACCCTGGTGGCCCTGGTGTGAGGTGACGCCATCTGGAGCGGATTCTTTCGGGTTCTGCCAATGCTTCGGCAGCCTTCCGCGTCTCGACGCGTTGGCACGTTTCTAGGTCACCGCATGTTGTCCCTTCCAGGAGCGCTTCGGCAGACGGTTTCGCCTCTCGCTTACAAGGTGGCTGCGGAGCAACCACCTTAAGCAACCCTTCCGCTTCCTTCCGCGCTCACAGATCGAAGGAACGCTTTGAATCCAGCCATAAAGAGCCTCATGTTCGCAGATGAGCCACTGTCTGGGAAGATGCCCTTAGCGCCAAACCCTGACCCGAAAACCAAAGGCTGTATCTGGAACCCCAAAACCCTCAACCCTGGGCCCCATCCCCCGAAAAACCCAAACCCTCTCCCCCCCGAAGCCGAAGCTCGGCCCCTTTTCCCCAAAAACCCAGGCTGTCAGTCTTATGAAGCAAGACAACTCTCCCATCTTCCTTCCCATCACTCCAGCGGCCTTGTGATTTGGGGGTTTAGGGTTTAGGGTTCTTTTTACGTGCCTCTTTTCCAACAGCGCAAGGGCTTAGGCTTGTGGCTTAGGGTTCAGGGCTCGGCTTTGAGGAGGTTTCGGGCTTAAGGTAAGGGTTCTCGACTATTTTAACGTAAAGCTTAGGAGCCTAGGTGCTGCTGATGATGCCCAAGAGCCTAATACCCCCGCAACACCTCACTGCATTGAACTAGCAACTTAAGCCGGAGAAGCGTCAATCACCGAACCTCTCAGGGACATCTGCTTGGACATACAGAACACTCCCAGCATCGTCAGTTCTTCATCTTTGACAAGCTGCAAGCTGAAAGGTTAGATTTTTGCTCTAACGGCCTCGAAGTCCGAAGAAGACGACGAGGACAAGTCGCGGTGCATTGCTCCTCTCATTGCTCGCGCCGCATCGAGACCTTGGTGCCCGCTGCAAGATGTCCTCCAACAATCTTCCCAAAGACATCTGGCAACAGTGCAGCCAAATCGCGTGTCTCGTTTTTGCCTCTGTTGCTGCTGTCATCTGATGTCCCTGAATTGGTATTGACGCGTGCCGCCACCGAGTCTGCAGAATTTCTGGATCCTCGGGAACCATTCGATTCCACCTGCATCAAGAACATGATGCCACATGTGCTCGAGAGCAGGAAATCTTGGAAGATAAAAAAGCCACAAAGCTCGCTCGGAATGAAATCTCAACATACAGGGATCCTGAAGGTGACCACCACTACATCATGTACGACGGCAACCCTTAACAGACCTGCATTCCAAAGAAAGTGCTTGAAGGATGGGCTTCGGAGACTTTTGCCACGATCTTCGTTGAGGCTCGTGGCACCCTTGCACTCCAGGTTTTTCAACAAACCTTCAAATCCTGGAATGCCAAGAAAGAGTCCGGCAAGATTCTCGAGTGCTTTCCATTCCAAGATGATAGGTGGTAACACACGGGCATTCAAGCTGATAGAAAGCAACCTTCCAGTATAGTAGCCTTATAGCAAATAGCAACCGTGTAGTAAGAAGATGCCTGCGTATCGGCGGTCAACGGAGGCGTCCGGGTAGCAGATGTGGATGAGTGACCTTCGCCTGCTGGCATCTTGAGTGCTGGCATCTTCAGCGCGATGCTTCATACTGCTAGAGGAATCTGCAGTTGAGCAAGTTCGAAACCATCTCAATCACTTCTAAATCCTCAGATCAAAACCAAAAAAACTAGTAATCGTATACCTGCAAAACCAAACATACATATATATATATATATACATATATATATACATATATATATATATGCACCTGCATGGGGGCCAACTTGATCAAATGCTAGTTTGTGCAAATTCCCACTCGTCTTCTAAGCCCCATTTTGACTTCGAGTATGCAGCACGAGGATGCACTGTGTGTGTGTGTGTGTGTATATAGATATATATATATATACACACATATAGAGATGTAGATGCAGATATATACAAGAAACAAAGATATATATATATATACATACATACATACATACATACATACATACATGCCTACCACCTACCTACCCACCCACCCACCCACCCACCCACCCACCCACCCACCCACCTACCTACCTACCTACCTATGTACATACACACATACATACATACATACATACATACATACATATATACATGCATGCACACATTTTATGTGTATATGTGTATGTAACAACATATACATATGTGTTTATGTGTGTATATTTCCATATGTATGTTATGTACAACCGATAGTGAATGAGTAAAAGAAAAGCCGCAACCAAGAAGACGTCTACTCGCACGGTCCAGCAGGAAATGAGGGATCCCTCCCAACACCCTCTAGGCAGCTTTAAGGATCAGGGGTTTACAAATTTTGGCTTCGGGTTTAAGGCTTTTGGGGTTTTAGGTTTAGGGTAAACCCTGAACCCTAAAGCCTAACCGTCGAGCTTAACCCTTCGTTTTCGGTCGGGGTGCTCTGCTGCTTAATATACCAGGCATTCTGGTTCTGCTCCAAGTCGTCGGAACTAGAAGTGTCCGCTGCCTGACGGATGCGTTTTGGGTTTAGGTTTCGGGTTTAGGGTTTGAGGGTGCAACCAAGTATTGCGGTTTTGCAATGCTTTCAGACTCAGAGAGTACTTGCAAACCTGCCTTGCAAGCTGCTCTTTCGGCGCAGGCTTTGTCATCGGAGACTCCCATCACGCTCGAACTTGCGGGACCTGAGATGCTTTCGATCAACCGCCGGGCAATGCAGGCACCCGGAAGCAGCTAGTTGAAATCACGTCACCAGGGTCCGCCGGCTGGCATGAAGGACTCGTCTCCATTGCCTTTCCAGGAGGCACTTGCATGCCCAGCGAATCTCCGGTATCGAGATCTCACCGTCGGGACCAGCCTGACTCCTGTGGATTAGCTCCACGTGCTTCTCTGATCGAGGCCGCCACCATCGGGAAGAGTCCCTGGCGGCACCGGATCTCCATTTCACAGTGTTTGAAACCAGGACATGGATGGAAACATGAATTTAAAGCACAAGCCCAGACTGTGCGAAACCAGGCTCATGAAGCTACCAGGACGTACAGTCACCTCCGGTCACGGTCTGGCCTGAAGGTTGTTGCTGTATCAACTTGCCTGCCAGACGTGCATGGGCATACTTTCCTAACAAGCTCCTTGGTTTACGGTTGACGATTTAAGATTTAAGGCCTACAGTAGCTTTTACAGTTCAAACTGCTGGTGCTGGCGACTTTCGCACAGAACGGGGTCAGGAGGCGAACGCTAAACCCCTAAACCCTTGTGCTTTTTGTCCGTCACCTGTGCTACGTACCCGAGCCAGGCTTCTTGCAGACATAGTGCACTGCCAGGATGGAGCCGGATTGGTCAGATGACTGCACAAAAATCCTGAGAAAGGCGAGAGCAAGAAGCGATAGTTTGCTAGTTGTTATACTGAGTCGTTAAGATGATAGATTTGTGCTAGTGTTGCTAAGTTGTTAGTATCATGTGCGATTATTACTGTTTCGATTGCTGTTACTATATTGCCTTCAGTATTGCTCGTACTACTATTGGCGTTGTGTGAGATTTGGGAAACCTTGACCAGATCGACGAACTTCTTGCATCCGAAACCTGAATCTAAAACCCACGCACATGCGGACCAGCTTCACATGAGAATGCCCATCAAGAGGCGGCCGAGCCATCCCTAAATGGAAGCTCCCTGAATTGCAGGGGGGCACGACCTCGCATTGCGAGACTTCTTGTCTCAATGGCTGCGGGTGAGCGAACAGTGAAGCTGCAAGTTCCAGCAAATTCGCGGCTGCCACAGTTAGGGCTTAGGGTTTAGGGTTTTTTGTTCGTCTCCTGCGAACATCCTTATTCCTGGCGACCTGTTCTTTAGCACTCGCTGTCACCACCTAATTTCTGTTTCGGCCGAAGTTTCAATGCTCATGAAAGGTAAGGGACGCACACATCAGTGAGCTCGAAGGACTCGGCATCAGCAAAATCACGGCAGCGCAGTTTTCGCTGGTCCTGGTGTCAGTTTGTTGTGCGATGGAGATCAAGAACAAAACCTTTCGTGCAGGACGGTCGCAAAAGTCTCTCCGCTTACTCTGGCGCTGGCCTTCTCACTGCATGGCCTTTACATCGAGATCTGGCATCTCATGCTCCCACGCAAATGAGTTTATACCCTCTGGAGTGCGATATCATGACAAAACAGCTGCTGGATTGCCGTACTGCTGCACAGTACTGCATGCTTCTTTCCATGAACACACTCTTGGCAGACTGAAACAATGCTGTACTATAGCATCTCTCTAATCTAGCTAATAACTTAGATTGCTTGACATAAGACTAGAACCTGATCAACGCCTGTTGCCATGTACAACATACTATACCATACCGTAGTATACTAAAACAAATTATACAATACTAGAACACTTTATTAGATACTAAGATAGAAGATATACCAGTTGATACTGTTTTCATAACAAAGGCTCCTCGAGCCATTCCCGTGCGCGGTGCACAAGAACAATATCGGATTCTTCTGAACTCGGAGGTGCCAAGGCCACACCGAGAGCATGCCGGTAGACCTGCGAAACGACGTGCAAGGCAACAAAGGGCTTAGGGTTTAGTGATTTTTTGAACACCTTTTCCGCCTAGCAATTATAAGGTCAGCAGAATCCACAGTTGTGGCAGGCATGTACCACGACCCCTAATGCTTCGGTCTTCGCCATCGACGTCACACCCTGCATCAATTACATCGCATTTGGCCTTGCATATTAAGCTGCAAGAGCATCCTCATCATCAGCACGAACTTCGACATCAGAGTCGTGCTGAACGTACCAGCCAACATGGGCAACGTAGTTGCATTGGTCAAGCCGGTTCCATCTGCCATCGCTTTTGGTTCATGGTCCACCGAATTGCCCAATGCAAAGCTCAACCCCTTTGGACTCCATCGAGTGCGTCGTCGCTTGCAGCCGCAACCAGGTCATCCGCCACCATGAGCTCAGCCACCTCTGGGCTATACTGTTCCGTTTTAGCTTCAATGGTAGTCACTATAGTCCGGCCAGCTTTCCAGTCATCGTAGATCTGTTCAAACGGGCTGACCTCCATAAGGGCCATAACATTGGCAGTCGTATCACACACAGCCTGTTGAGTGTCCGTAGGTCGATCGCAGTGACTGCGAGCAGGTTCGGTAAGGACATTTTCCCGTTCAGGGCCATGCTCGCTGTCACACAGAGCCGAACCATATCACCATTGGTGGGCACCGTCATCTGCACGTCTGTGTCACCCTCGGCGCATCCGTACTCCCGGAACTTGCCTCCACTTCGATCTGGCATTAGGTGCGAGGTCGTTTCCATTGGTTAAGACGGCCTAGCTCTCTTTGCAGCATCGCACGTTCCCAGCCTGGGTCTGCAGCAAGGCAAGGACTCCTCCTGCTGAACAAAGCCCTGAGCTTCGGTCTGGCTCCTTTTTGGCGTTGGGTACCAGCACCACTTCAGGACTGTTGTCAATGGGGAGATGTCCAGAGGAAACAAGATGCCCGGCAAGAAGAACTCGAGCTCATTGGCCCAACTCGCCAGCCAATGCTCGTCAGCAGGAACAACACCTTCGACTCCATCGACCCCAAACCGAGAAGGCTTTCACGTCACCTCGCCAAGCTTGTTCCGCTGGCAACTCTGACACGGAATAGACCCCTGTCCCTGTGAAGTGAACATGCACCACCACATGGGGGTCGGCGGTTACAAAGACACACCTGAGGTCAAGACTGCTTTCCGGGAAGCCAATCGTCGAGGGGCTGCTACTCTGTGGAAAGCTGCCCTGAGTGCACACATTCCGCCGGAGCCCGCGAAAGTGAGCATTGGCCTCCCCTTCATACTTCTGCACGGTACATCCTGGGGAGAAATGTTCGGTCCCGATCCACTGCTCCACGCCGTTGGAAACGTGTCGAAGTTTAAGCCACTTCCCTTTCAAAGTCAGTGGACACTCTTCTCCCTTGCATGTGCTGGTACGACCATCCCTCGCCCTCTCGAAGCAACTCTTGAAGAAGCACAAGGTCATTTTGCGACAGGCCACTGCCCGTTCCGTCACTGACTGCCTTCGACAGCAGGTGGGATGAGATCCCTTTACAGCCCGCTGCCCATCTGACCGAGGTGGCAGAAGGTTGGCTACTCACGCCATTTGCAGCATCCCCAATAGTTCATCGAAGTAACCTGGAGGAAAGGTCAAGTGCGGTCGGAATCGGTGCTCGGCCACAATCTCCTTGATCGCCGGCAAGTCAACCTCACACCACCGTGCAGGAGTTCCTTTATCCAACCATCCTTTGCCCGCCTTGGTGTCAACCGCCGTGGATCTACGAACATCTAGTAGGCCGGAGCTTCATGACGCACTTCTCCACGAGGGCGACCAGCGCCGCGCGACGACGTTCCTGAGGTGACCGCGAGAACGAGCACTGCAAAGCTTGGTGGGCCCCATCAATCTCCACCTTCGCTGCCTGCATTCACCATCTGAAGCACACGTAACATTCGCGATCTGCAACCTTCATCGCCCTCATCAGGGCGTTTGCGAAAACTACAGAAAGCCACACAACGTGTAAGGTCTGTGCAGAAGGGCCTTTGATCCAGCTCCTGCTGTAGCCCCAGCCCCTAATGGCCTCACACACTGGTGCAAAAGGATGCCTTTACGAGTCTGGTTCTGCCAGCCTCCAAAGACAAGAGTGGCTCGCCTGCCGTGCTTCTCCACGTCCTCAAACTTTGCTTCCTGGTGCATCGGTCTGGTATCCAGAACTTCCGGAGAATCGGGTAATGGAAGACATCCAGGCCCCCAGAACCGAACACCGAATTGACGAGCCGGCTGATCAGGCGGAAGGAAGCGAGGACGAGCCGCAACCGCAAACAAAGAATCACCCTGAAGAGCAGGCACTACCACCAGGACGCAGCCCACAGAGTACCTCAGGGCCTTGAGCCAAAGTATTCAGCTAATCCCCCGCGAACGATTTTCCGCAAACCTAGATCATGAAAGCGTCAGCCTCAACAATGAGCCAATATAGTCCTGTACAGCCCCTCCAGACTTATAACAGACCGTCCCACAGCCAGCTGGCAGCCAGATCGCTAAAAAGATGCCTAAACCCCCAAACCCGCAGAAAAGATAACAAAGAGGCCCCCTCAAAAGCAGCGCCAAAGACACTCCCCAAATTTAGGATTTAGGGCTTAGGCTTGAAAGATCGATACCTTTTGTGAACCTCAAGACGTTCAGAAGCTGAGTAAGCGGCAAGAAACGCCTCTAAGGGCAGCCACCCCGACATCCCGGCCTGCTCAGCTCCCTGCAAGAACTCCTGAAATGGGGTTTGGGGTGTAATGTTCCAGGACATCAGGGCTCAAATCTGTCTTGGGTTGGGGGCGGCATGTTCTGTTCACGATGACAGCACCGTCGCTCCTCCGATGTGTTCCAATTCTGGACCACATCTAGGCCTTCTCCATTGAACTCCCCGCCATACAACCAATCGCGTAGGCGCACGAATCCAACCTGAGGAGACGCATCTCGGGGCTTCGCCCGCAAGAGGATCAATACTGTACTCGAACTTGACATATTATACGATCATATACCATAACATACTGCAATATTATACCGCATACCAATATGGTGCTACAATATACAGCAATATACTTCTACTATAGCAGCTCCAGGATAGGTCCGGTCAAGGCACGATCATGGGGGACATGGCCTGCAAGATGCGAGAGGAATGACCTCGGCGCCGCATATTGTATTATAGTATATCATAGTTTATTGCAAGGTATTATCGGACATCATGGTCTATTATAGTATATTATCGTATACCATAGTATATTGCAATATGTCAAGATAGATAGATAGATATATATATATATATTAGTGCTGCGTTGCTGGCATGCTCAACCCCAAACCCCAGATCCGCAACCCTAAATCTTAACTCAACCCTGCACCAAGGTGGAGTCTACCCATAGGCTCCATAATAGTTCCTTTTTTGTGTTTAAGGTGGAGGCTCACCGCATCAACGAAGGCGGCCGTCTGCAGATGTTCCTCTCGAGCATCAACTCTGATGGGAAGCGGGTTTAGGGGTTTGGGGTGCACTTTGACCAAAGCCAAAGTTTTCACTCTTGTCTATTATAGGTTTTTGGCAGGGACTCGGAACCTGGTGGTCAGCCTACGAGTGCGTGACCGGTGTATTATCTTGTCGCTGGCCTCCCGGCGCCAGCTCACTGCAATATACTATAGTGTAATTTCAGTATGAGATAGGATATTGCAGTATGTTATGGTATATTAATATTAGAATATGAACAATGAACTAGGCCCGCAATGAAACATCGCACGAGCCAATGTCTCAGATCGACCTGCAGGCACACACGTGAACTGGCGGAGTTCCTGCACTCAGTCAGCCGTACAGGTACAAGCTCATGTTGACATGGACATGCAGAAGTAAAGCCCCGGAAACAACCAAAAAGCTGCTAGGCGTCCTCGACAACATGATCGGCTCGATTCAGCCGTCTGGCTGCCCAGTGCCATAGCCGTCGAGAACTCATTGCATGAGATTGTGAGGTTGAGTGCGAGAGAAGTTGGCCTAAGCTGCGGGATGGGTGTGAAGGCATGACAGCTAGATCATCTTGTCTCCTATGCGAAGCCACACTGAACACATGCTCAGCTGAGCCATGGCGAAGGACATGGAAACAGGCTGTACCACAGCAGGACTTTCAAGGGCATCTGCCTGCTCACAGTTCACATAGTTCCTCTAGCGCGACTCTGAGATTTCTGGAGCAGGGAGGGTCAAGTGGCCTAAATTGAGCAGAATCAAGCTGACAACAGAGCAGGCCATACTCTGCAATGAAACTTTAAGCCCACGGATTGGCGACACAAGTCTCAGACTCCAAAGCACAGCAGCTTGCTCCAGAACTCCAACTCCAACCCTAGGACCCCAGACCCTACACATCATCCCCAAACACTAAACCCTAAATGTTCCTAAACCCTAAACATCCTTCAACCCTAAACCCTTAACCTTCCTAAACCCCAAACATCCTTCCCTCCTTAAAGCCTAAACCTGAAACCCTAAAGCTTGTAAGCTCAAGGAAGCCATGGGTGCCTCCGTCTTCCCGGCTCCGCTCTCGCCCGTTATGAGCAAGGCTTGCCTGGTGAGGCGCAGGAGACCGGTTCAGGGTTCAGGGTTTCAGGTGGGTTTAGGATTGTAGGCTTTAGGGTCTAGGGATGTTTAGCATTCAGGGTCCAAGGAAAACTGTCCCGAAGCTTGGGACATGCATGGCCCGGAGAAGCATGAGTCTAGGAGAATCATGTGCTGATGCTCATCCGTGATGTGCGCACATGCACTGCAAAGCGCAACACAAGCCATCCGAAAACATTTCCCCAATGCCACTGCTGGGGCTCAGGGATCTGATTCTAGAGATCAAACCAAATCGATAAGAAATCAGGCTGACCTCCTTCCCGTGGCAGACAATGCTTGCTGGACCACAGCATACAGGTGTGGAGCCTGCGGTGTGGCAATGTCTTCTGATCTCTGATCCCCGATGTTTCGGTTGTGGGAGCCAAAAACACACAGACACACGCAATATCTGCAGCTGTGCCATGCTCCGTCTCCTGTGGCGGTCTTCTTGAAGAGTACCGCGCCGCCATCTCCTATGGTGAAAGCTTGTCAAGAGAAGCTCAGGGGGCTGCCACGAGGAAGGTCTTCAGGCTTTGCGGTTTGGAGTTGAGGGTTTGTGGATTTGGCGTTTAGGGCCTTTTCGTTTGGGATTTAGGGATTTAGGGGTTTTGGGTGGACGGGTTCAAGGGTTAGGAGTTTACGGGTTCTGCTTGCAAGGAGGCTTCAGCATATCATGATTGACGAGGGTGTCTGATTTCGTTCCGCCATATCAAAACACAGGCAAACAAGAAAGTCCTCCAATGCACTGAGTACAGAGTTTCGACGATCGACATAAGCACACGTATGCGGCATTGGCTGGCTGCTAGCTGGCTGTAGCTGCCATTGTCATCTTCACCACAATGACAACTAGGAATATCGTCATTGCAATCATCGTATCAGAAATGCTTAGATACTACATAAACAATACTGGTAGCAACAGTCATGATAACAACAATAACAAGCATGATCATAGTGGGACTGTTGCCTATAATAACAACCATAAGACGAATACGAATAGTAATACCAGTAAGACTAAGACTATCAGTAACAAGACTACCAAATCGTCGTAACAGTACTCATCATCACTACAGTAACAATAGCAGCCACGATAACAGAGATAAGAAAAATATCAAAAAAATACTAGCAATCATACTAAACACATTAATGATAATGAGAAGAAAGCCAAGCCTAAAGACCAAAGTAACAGCAGTACTAATCTTGGTGAGAACAAGAGTTGCAATGGTACTAAACAACCTTATGACTAAGACTACTAAACTTGTTGTAATAGAAAGGCTGCCACTAGCAACAAACATAGTCATAATGATGTAAGCAATAACAACAACATAATATGTAATGGTAGCAAACGCTGCAACCAATACCATGGACAATCAAGACGAACACAGCAATCACAACAACCATATAGGCAACAACAACTGAAAACTATGCTGGTAGTAACAATAAAAAAGACTCTGTAGATAACAAGAACAAAAATCATGTTGGTAGTAACAACACTGTTAAACAATGATATGAAGCATCATGGAACAGGGCCTACCTCGCCGAAGGCACCCACGTCAGAGTAGGGATTCACGGACACCAGGACATCGCCCAACCAGGTGTAGATCTGCCCCCTTTCGTACCTGGCGTATGGGGCTTTGTGGTTAGAGTTTGAAGTCTTGGATCTCAGGTCTAGGGGTTTAGAGCAGGTACTATCGTAACCGAAATTATTGCATGGCAGCAGCAGTGGTACTCATTGGTGGCTGAAGCAGTGCTACTACTAGTACCGATTACTACCAGTATTAGTACTTCTACTGGTACTGGAACTACAACCATTAGTCCGTACCGCTACTTTTAGCAGCAGGAGCAGGGGCAGCAGCTGGAGGCTTTTTGGTAGGATGCGAGAGCGCGGCCGAAGCATCTCCGCTGCGAGGCTGTGCAGCCAAGATCTCTCCTTTTGCTTTCGCCTTTCTGTTTAGGGTTTAGGGTTTAGGGTTAGGGTTTAGGGTTTAGGGTTTAGGGTACCCTAAACCCATGTGAGACAAGGCAATGCAGCTTGGGAACCTGCTGAGTTGCACGGCACCGTTGGACGAGTGTCCAGATACGCGTCTTGCAATTATGAAAAACTCTTCCCATTCTTACATCCTTCAGGATAGGGAGTCTCCCAGGTCTGGTCAAAGGGATGTTGAGAAAGGTTACGACCATGAAATCCAACAGAATCTTCCTTGTGGAAGACCCTTTAGCTGTACACTTCCCCAACTGCCCCCACACATTCCTCTACTATACCATACTGTACTAGGCTAGGCTTGGCAAGACTATACTTCACTATCTATGCTAGACCACCCTAAACCCTAAAGCCTAAGCCCTAAATATACCAGACCAGACTAGACCAGACTATCGGACATCGCCTGGCCCATAAGCCGCGCAGAAGCTCGGAATCACTGAAGTCCTCTCGAGGGTGAAGTCTGATGTTCTTTGTAGGGTTCTGATAGGGGTTTAGGGCGAGGGTTCAGGGTCTGGGGTTCTGCTAAGGGCTTTTGAAGGGTCCTTTTAAGGTTGTTCCTATGATGGCTCTTCTTATAGGCTTACTGTGGCAAGGTGGCCCGGAGTAAGCATGGGGCCAGGAAAACACCAAAGAGACCGCTAGGATGCGTAAACACACAAAAACACGGAGGTGGACAAAGAGAGAGAGAGAGAGAGAGAGAGAGACATAGACACGGACATAGACACAGACTTAGACAGAGAACGCGACGGGAGAGGAGGACACATGGAGACATCAAAAGTCACAACGAGGGTAGTGCGGAAACCGGGAACCCAAAGCGTTACCGGTCCTGCACATCATATGACAATAGTAACACTGGTCATACTGAGAATCATCGTTACTAAACTAAAATGAATATGAAATCATGAAACCTTCCCTGTGGTGGGACGCTGAGACGCGCAGATGCCTGGCGAACTGGATGCTGCAAGAGCTCACAAAAAGACACCCAGACAAAGAGAGACTGGGAGAGTAGCACATAGAGCAAAGAGAAGCCGGCATGCGAGAGAAGAGAGGCAGCTGGTGATGCAGCCTGAACAACCAGAGCAGCTGCTAAGCTGAGAGCTTTTTGGGGTTTTTTTCCGGCCGCTCGATTTCAAGTCCGACCTGGAGTCTCGGAATAAGAAGGCATTGGATGTAGCTCTGTAGCCAACAAAGCTACCTCACATCTGCTGGCTTTGAACTCGACTGAGGTAGAAGAACCTGATTCTAAGACAAGACGGCATGGAGTGTTCCTCATGTTCCTGCAGCCTCCTTATTGGGCGGCGACTTCAGGGTGTGTCAAGTGTCCGTTGCTGCGCACTGCCATCCTGATCAGAGCCTGGTTCAGATAACCACGACACTCCTCGAGACGTAACAGATCGGCGGGTACTTGTTCATCGCCTTCACCGCGACCTTAAGCATGAGCTCCAACGATCTGCACATGTTCGGATCAACAGCAAGAAAGTTGAGGTCTGACAACCTGTGTAATTACTTAAAGGACGATGATGTAAAGGGGGGTGTTCGTGCGGATTGCCCGTGCAACATGCTCTGGAAAGCAAGCAAGATTGGTTGCAGGAAATGAGCAAGCTTAGCACCAAGCTGTGATCCGGTCTTTCGCCACTGGAACCTGCAGTGAAACCTACGAATGTCGTGAGACTCCAATGCATATCATCAGCATCCAACGGCGTTTGCTCGGCACCGGACAACGCCTAGCTCGGAACTGCGAGCTGGGTTGTCCCAAGCGAGCAGCATCAATCCCTGCGAGAAAATATCTGTGGCAGCATTCCGCACTGATCAAATCCACAAACCTCTGGCCACTCCAGAGCTTGCCGACCTCAAAGAGCGAATCAAACTATCAACGCCTGTCCAAGATCCTGCCAGAACAAGAACACCAAGTCCCTCGCATTGCAGAGACTTGTGCTGTGGGCAGACTGAGCCACATGCTACACCGCTACATGCCGGTATGAACCAAACGCTGCGGACAACTCCTGAAATACGATTCGACCCGCTTGCAAAGCAGAAGGGCACTCAAAGCCCGGACCACATACAACACTGGTGTGAAGTCGACCTGCGCTGACTAGGATTAGGAGTGTGGCATTTCCCTTCCACCGTGTTGGATGTCGGCGAACTCAATCCATAGTGCGCATGTTTTTGCACGGTCACTTCACGCCTGGTGCCAGGTGCAGCACCTTCGTTTTAGGGCCGAAGAAGATCCATGCAGATCCGATCCTTCCACGCACTCGAAGTGATCCCTTCGTAAACATTTTGTGACGTTCCTTCTTAGCTAGTTGAGCTAGGTAGAAGTTTTGCACTGATTATTTGCTTAAAAACCGGATTAAAGCCAGCCGAAGTACTGTCTTGTGCGCTCAGACCTTCACAGCGACCATACTTGACAATGTTTCGTGCTTTTTACGCACGTTGACAGCCACATCACAAAGGAACAGTCTTCTCCGCACTGATTAATGTCCGGACAATGCCGTAATTTGTGCTTTACACACTAGCAAGCATGCCCGTCTGCTATAATCTCCATGAACAGTTTTCTGCGATCTGTTGTTCAAACACATCCATTTCGATCGCCGGATGGCCACGATGTGCAGGGAAGCCCAAAACTATGACAGGTTCGGCGCCGATTTCTATGCATGGACATCTAATGTGAACTAACACACATGCTTGCTCAGGAGGCAAAAACTATGGAAGACACGATGGACACAACTTGTCTGTGCAAGGCAGAATCGATGGCGCAGCGAAAAAGAAAGCACGCATCACAATGACTACTAAGCGTACTAGCTACTAGATGATTCGACATGAGACCCGCTCGATCGTCCAGTTGCGGTAGACACCGCGCGGCTACGTGATGTTGGATCGTGAATCGTGATGATGCCCTCTCAAACTGCGCTAAGTTCACAAATCATGGATTGTGACTTCGCTGCAGGACGACGGTCGCAACATGCTCTCGAGCAAGAAAGGAGAGCCGCGCGCTTCAAACGCACTCAAGAGGCGTCTTCTGAAGCCCATGTCCCAGTAAGCTTTTAAGGTTTAGGGTTTAGGGCTTAGGGTTTAAGGTTTAGAAGTGTAAGGTTTAGGGTTTAGGACCCACCTACTGCAGGCTCAGAGGTTTGGCGAGGGCAGGTGCAGAGAGTCAGCTAACCTGTGCAAACATCTCCCACAATCCTCGCCGGCGATGTAGTATACGGAATGTCACGGAATCCGAGACTCGACTTCCGGAAGTTCGCTCCGAACCTCACTATATTATATTTCATGCTACACTACAACTTAACAAACTTCACCGTTGGGTGAAGCGCTATAACTTGTTGAATAAGTACTGGGTCTATCCACCGTATCTACCAAAAGGTGTAAAGCAATCTCTAACGTCTGAGCTAAATCAACTGCTGTGTAGTTGCCTGTTAGAGTTGTAGAATGCGGTATGTTATACCTGCTATGACTCCTGGTGGTATAACTTGACGTCTAAAATATAGTTTATTATTTGTGTTGCTAACTGAATACCACGAACGTCGAACGCTAACCTCGTGTGTTTGACATAAAATATTATCTTCTAGTTGAGCTGTTTCAGGTGAGGAAAAGCCAGCAATGTGACAGACTCCTGCTAGTGACTACAGTTCAGGCTGCTTGTCTTCTGCAGACCTGTTGTCCTCGGCCCGGGGCCCCCTCAACAGCTTCAAAACTTTATATTAGTATGGAAATATAACGCAAAAAATGGCAAGCATATAAATTCAGTCAGCCAGTTCATCATGGCAATGTGCATACACACGTGCACCTTGCATGGCTCGTGTTTTTCTCTCTTGCAAATGCTTCTGGTATGTGAACTTCTGCATATGCACAACCGTTGTCGCAGGGGTTCTACTTCAGCTGCCCTGCCTAGAAGACATCGAATGCCTAAGCGGGTGTATAACCGCATCTGCGAGAAATACTTCTTGCTCACTTGGCTTGAGTCCGAAGTACACATGGTGGGGCCCGTGGCACCTGGATGCTACAAGTACAAACTTGTGGCACTTCCCAGCGCACCTGGCGTTTGTCACTGAGGGCCGGGATGTGCCCACTTGCGCAGTGGCCGACACGCTGACCACTGATCTTGAGAGTGCAAACTACTGTAGACCAGGGCGGTGTCGTTTACCTAGACCCCCTAACTACCCTCTAATATACCCTGAATACCCACTAATAAGGACCATAAGGGCTCTATTAAAGGGCCCTTGGGCGGTGTCGTTTAGACCTCCCAAAACAGGGCTGCCCGACTTTTTAACGCCACGGGCCGAGCACAGAGACGAAGTTGCGAGCCACACACAAGCAAGAAAGGTCTCTCTGAAGTGCGGGCCACCGAATGAGAGGTTTAGGGTTTAGGGAGTTTAGGGTTTAGGGAGAGTGCGTTCTGCTCAGCCTTGCGAGCTCTACTGTAACGTCCACAGGTGCTCGCCACAAGTGCGGGATGACAACCGAAGACTGGGCGGCAAATTCGGTGCCCTCACGAAGCACGGAGATGTCCCAGTCGGGTGGCTGCAGCCTGCAGCGGCGAATCCAAGAAGCCGGTCGCTGGACCGGCGTTGAGCTGCCTCTCATGCTGGGCACGCGCTGAAAGCCAGGCCCGCCAGCTGCGGCCAGAAAGCCTAAAGGACCCCAGCAAAGTCTGAAGCTTAGACCCAGAGATGGCCTCTCGGAAGAACGGCTGAGAGCAAGCGCACATCTCTCCTTGCATTCAGGTTCACAGGGCTGTGGGCTGAGGTGGTCCAAAAACCGATCAACCTTGATCCCTTTCAGTCCATCCTTTCTGGAGAGGGTCCGCAGTAGGGTGCTGGACATCTGGTGTCCTGAGACCCAGCAGTTCTGGCAGCTGCGATCCTGTGCACTTGTGGAGGAAGCCAAACCCGTCAAACCCGAGCACAATTGCTTTTTTGATGTGGTGGTGCTGCGTGATCATAAACATGCCACACGGAAGCTGGGTTGGGCACCTCATCCACTCGCGAGCTTTCCAAATGAGCTCATGAAATGTCTTCCTGTCTGAGGTAATTTTCCGGAACTTTCTGAGGTCACAGGAGCCACCCTCTAACCACTGAGCCAAAATTGGTTTTGGATGCGGGGGTGTGGTTTCAAATCCGCCACCCTCAAAACAAGCCTGGGATAGTGTAATGGAGCCTTTCCGGAGGAATGGTGCCCAAATCCGGAAGGTCTGGGTTCGAGTCCCGGTCGTGGGTCATTCAGAAGGCCGGAAGGTCTGGATGGAAGTCCCAGTCGCCGGTCTTTTGTCTACTCAAAACCCCTCCCCTGTTTGCAGAGGCCCGAGTGCCCAGAATGTTCAATGCGAGCCGCACAGGAAGCAATACTGAAAGCAAAGGGGAATTAGCCATGCAGGGAAAAACGTAGACAAGCTCCACGACGAGCAGGGACCCGAGCAGGGAGCAATTCCAGGAAAACACCTCCTACATCACCCATTCTATATTTAGTAAGCGAGGGGGCTGGACCTGGAAGAAACGGAACCTACCTGGAGTTCTCTTCTTTGTGGAAGCAGCCCGCAGTCGAACCTTGATTTTAACCCTGTCGCAACTGTGAGCCAATGCCTTTCCGGAAGAAGTTGGAAAGAAGACCCGCACAGACTCTCTCAACTTCAAACCACTGTTTTTGGAGCTTTCAACTGCATGCTTGCGGCACCAGCGTCGATAATACTGCAGGGCTTGCAAGGCTGTGGTGCGTCTGGGCACGGAAAAACAAGACTGCTGTGGGGCCAGCGCTCTGCCTGTGTGGAGACCACCCCCTAAACCCTAAACCCCTAAACCCCTAAACCCTAGACCCTAAACCCTAACATGCACCTGGCAAAGTTCAAAGTGCGAGAGCGCCTTCGGAGCAGGATACATTGCGGCAACGGCACATGCGCACGCACAAACCACTCATGCCACTCTCGGTACAAGGAAGCGGGACGTCGGCCAAATCGCATCAGAAAAAGGACCGAGTGGACCGTCGTCTTGCGAATCTTGCGTCCCGAGACCTCTCAGGCACAGGAGACCGATGCCCGGCTCCTGAAATCTTGCATCGAGCAGTCTTAGTTTGAAACTGGGGGATACAAAGGGAACTCTGTTGCCAGTTCCTGTTGAGTCTCTTGTGCATTTTGTCTTTGGCATGCCGAGCTCTGACGCGACGTGACCTCAAACCCGTCAAACCCGGGCACAGTTGCTGTTTTGATGTGGTGGGTGTTGCGTGATCATAAACATGCCGCTCGGAAGCTGTATCATGACCACTCCCATCTTGGCTGGGCACCTCATCCAAGCGCAGGCAAATGAGCTCATGAAATGTCTGCATGCCCCCGCAGCCAACATGTAGCGCGGCTCGGTGGACTTGTTTGCAGAGGCCCGAGTGATGATGCCTGTTGTGGCAAACAAAGCCCGCAATAACGTTGATCTTTGAGTCAACAGTGCCTGCGAGATTCTCGCTGCAGTGGTCTCAAGAACCGTAGCGATAATCGCAGGACCCATCTGGTCGTCCAAGATTTGGACATGTGGCGGAACGGTTTAGAACGGATACAACGGTTCGGAGCGTTTCCGAACTCTTTCCCGAGGGTAGCCGCGGCTAAGTTCCGTTGTATCTCCAAGTTCCCAGCTTGGGATCCTGCTCGGGAGCCTGCTCGTCGTGGACCTTGTCTAGGTTGTTTTCCCTGCAGGCTACGTTCCCGTTGGGTAATCTTGGAACGTCCAACTGCAGGTCTTGGCGGGTCAAGCCGAAGATCAGAATGCTCTCGACTTAGCTGGTCCCCCAGTGCTGGCGTGAAAATCGGATGCTCTGCAACTTCCAGCCATTTGCTTGCAAGGCTCGGTCCCACGCGTGGGCTCAGGCTTGAGGGCCCAGACCCATGGACCGTCTAGATGACACAGGCGCTGCATACTCCCGGGTACCAGTCTCAGACTTCTAAAATGCCTGTGACTGATGGTGTCTGAAAGTGGTACCCTCACGTCGATGGCCTGCGCTTGCCGACACCAGCATGGGAGAACGGTTGCCGACGGCAACAAGGCTGCCACGCGGGAGGAGTTCTCAACATAAAGCGTCAACATCGGCCAGCGGGCTTCTTGCAGTCTGATGTCTTGCAAAGCGCCCAGGACAGGGGTCGGTGAAAACTGCAGGGCAAGTATGCATCACAAAAGTCTTCTGTCGCCTCTATTCAAGTCAGGCTGCTGGATTCAATTTTTGGTCTCTTTGTAGTTAGGCCGAAGGCGATGCCTGCGAAGCCGGAGTGCATGAACTGAAACTCTGACCCCTGCGACTGCATTACTCTGCTGTACGAAGCGTTTCGAGCTGCCCGCATTTATGGCTTAAATGCATGACATACCCATGGGTTAGATACGAGAAAGATTTTGATGCACTAGTAAGGGTGCGACTTCCTGTCGAAGGATCTGGAGTAATTTCATCTTACGCCAGGCGGTATGTCGGTGAGAGCCGACTCTGTGCAGGCGATGTTGGCCCTCACCGGGTCGCGCTTTGAGTGCAAAGTCAGTTGTCACAGACACGAGGAGAAACGAGGGATCACAGGCCGCAGAACGAAAAGAAACAAATCTTGGCAGAGTCATCTTTTTGCTTTCCAAAGCACAAAGACTCCACCAGCGTCTTCACGGAGCAGCCCGTGTTCTCCGGTATGCTTGTTAAGTTTACGTCAAAGAGCGCATCCTCTGCCGCCCGGTGGTGACATTGAAGGTGAACATTTAACCAGACGCACTCTCGGCGAGATACTTTGGCTTCATGGTGCCACCATTGTAAGCCAGGCGTACTTGATGGCTAACTCTGCGGCTTTCACACTGGTAGCATTGTAGGCACCCCCACGCAGGTTGATGAGGCCGTAATTCAGAATCGGGACTGCCTCCGTGTGTGTCGAGGCGCCATCGGGAAAGTCGATGGAGTAGAGGTTGCCAGGGGCAGAACCCGTGTAGCCATCGCCAATCACTGGATCGACATTGCCGATGTAGAAGGCAGCACCTTCGTCCCAAGCATAGGCTGCTTGAGTGTCTGCCGTCTCATCGTTTTAACTCCAATGAGTCTGCCGAAAAGAGTCCGCCTTGCCCCTCACAAACACGTGTCCGAATCCAAGCACGCGATGATGTAGCCATGCCACGCAGCATTCGTCGAGCCATACAAGCTGGTGGCACCGCCGTAGAAAGCCTTACATCTCCGGCTGCAGATCTTTAAAGCATCAAAAAAACCTAAACCCTGAGCCCCCAAAAAAAACTAAACCAAAACCCTTTCGGAGTCTGCGGTTCTGTGAGGGGACGTTGCTGCACATTCCATCCACTGCGGAAGGAAATGCTACTCTGCCAAAAGCCTGCAACTACGAAGGGCAGTAGGAACCTCGCGTACTCGTAAGGGTGTACTGCATCGTGCTCGTTCTGGCATTAGAGACAAGCAGTCAAGCCTGCCCCTTGCCTCTGTGGGGCACCCTCCCACCCGGCGACGAAACAAAAAGCGACAGCGCCCTCGGATCAGGATCCACCGCCACAACGAAGAAGGCACCTGCAATCCAGGGATTTCCCAGCATGGTGCGTTCATATCCACCCGTTGCATATCGCCATGTCAGACCGGTGTAGCAACGGCAGAGCAAGGGGAAGAGGCGGCTAAGTGGAGGAAAAGGCGATCTGGTGTCAGGGAGATGCCGTTGGCCTATCCTCCTGAAACAGGGTCCACATCAGTAGGGGCCTGGTCTCACAGAGACCTCACGGGCAGACGTACTTTCTGCTCCGCCGTGCGCCAAACAGGGCCTCAGCTTGAAACACTGGCCTCCATATGCAAAGTCGCTTCCGCTTTTTTTGATCCACAGGGCAAAACGAGAGGAAACATGCACAAGCACCTCCCGAAGTCGCGGAAGCCCTCAAAGCCTGCCCTAGCTACTTGGGACCCGGAAGCTGCAGCATGGGAAGCCGTGATCGGGTCTCTGCTTCCCCGACCTGCTGCGCCTCAGCCCACAGCTGGGCTGGCTTGTCAGGATCGCTTCAGACAACCCAACACCACTGAGATTGTGTAGCCTCCTGCGTTGCGCCGTGACAGCTTCCCTGCTGCCCCGCGCTGCCCAAAGCCAAGCCTAAGGAAGCTCCGGCAACTCAGTGAAGCCCCGTTCGCCTCAGGAACGACAGGTTAGGGCGCGACGGGGAGCTTCTTTCCACAAAGCCAAACATCAAGGTTCGTAACGGGCACCGGTGAAGCCAAGGAGACAACACTCCTCGCTTCAAACCCGCCTCTCGATAGGTGTGGACTTGCAAAAACTTGCATGCACTTGCCGCCAGCTTAACCCCGGGGCTGCTCCGCAAACCCGCGTGGCCCTCGCAGAAAGTTGAGGTCGATGCAAGGGAGATCGAAGGCACTGATAATGGCACTGAAAACCTGGCAGCCTGGCAGGATGGAGCATGCCTTTCCTTTGCCGGGCGACATGGGCCGAAACTCAAGGCCTGGCGCCGATTGACAAAACCACAAATCTCACGAAGGACTCCGCTTAGGGACCTCAGAAGGTGAGAGATCAAGGTCGGCTTAAGGGTCCCTTGTATGAGGACTCCCATTTTGGGATCATCCCACCTGTTGAGGCCTTGGATCCGCAGCCGCAGCCGCAGCTCCAGCGTCCCACAGCTTGCTGCCCCAGCAGCCCGGAAAAAGACAAGCCTGAAGCCCTCTCTTGCGACACGCAGACAGAATGCAGCAGAGGGGGTACTTCAGCTATTGGCTCTGCAAACTGCACGGTCCGACGCTCAGAAAGCCGCGTGCACCTGACTTGCGAATCGAAGCGGTGCTACGTGCAGGGCTGTCGGGCCCGTCTTCTGCTTACAAGTACGCACATGCGGTGAAGTGCATGTGCACAAGGATAACCTCACAGGAGGTGCGGTGGGAAACGCGGTTGCTTCGCGAGCATCCTGCAACCTCACTTGATCACGGGATATCTTGCGACACGCAGACAGAATGCAGCAGAGAGGGTACATCAGCTATTGGTTCTGCAAACTGCACGGTCCGACGCTCAGAAAGCCGCGTGCACCTGAATTGAGAATCGAACCGGTGCTACGCGTAGGGCCGTCGGGCCCGTCTATACTGCTTACAAGTACACACATGCGGTGAAGTGCAGGTGCACAAGGATAACCTCACAGGAGGTGCGGTGGGAAACGCGGTTGCTTCGCGAGCTTCCTGCAACCTCACTTGATCACGGCAGCAAGACCTGTGCTCCCTCGAGGGATCTGCAAATGGTCAGCCTTCCTTCCCTGGAACACACGCTCGCGCAAGTTGCACCGGCAGCCTGCGTAGCTTTGCATCCACTAGCTCCAGAGGCAAAGATGCAATGGGCGTCCTGAGCTGCAGGGCCTGCACGTGCCAAGCATCTCTGCAAGGTCCAACACTTGGGAGATGTTGTGCGTCCCTATGAGCCCGACTTGACCGGACCTCCGACATATGTACTTCCACGCACTTGCCGCCAGCTTAACCCCGGCGCTGCACCGCAAACCCGCGTGGCCCTCGCAGAAAGTTGAGGCCGATGCGCGGGACATCGAAGGCACTGATAACCTGGCAGAATGGCGCACGCCTATCCTTTTCCG
>CAJNJA010043008.1:0-19730 GCA_905231915.1 Symbiodinium necroappetens | reverse complement strand
TGCTTCGCGCGCAAAAAGAGTGAGTGTGAGCAGTGCCGCTGGTGAGTAGGAACAAACTATTTATTTACTTCCCGGCCCGAAAAAAAATCCGGAGGCTTCCCCCATGTTGAAACACTTTAAATTCTTCAATTCTCGGCCCGAATTAAACAATTTACATAAATTAAATCAGTAATTCAAAATCCTGGGGAGGGGGTGCCGGGGGGAGGTCTGGGAGGGCGTTCAGAGGGGGGTCCGGGAACCACCTCCCCAGGATTTCAGTTGGTTTCAGTATATATATATATATATTTTTTTTTTGTTTTTTTCTTAGTTGATTTCTGGCCCGAAATAAATTCAATATAATGTAGATAACCTGAATCCTGGGGAGGGAGGTTCCTTTGGCGTCCGGAGCCTCGGAAATTAACATATTGAATAATTCAGTCCTTGGGGGCAGCCCCACCCCGCCACCCCAGCCCCCAGCCCCGCAGCCCAGCCAGCCCCCAGCCCCGCCCTATCGAGCCGCGCCCTTCGCTGATTTCTTTTCTTAAAACGCAGCGGTTCGATAGCACCAAGTTTTCTGAAACGACACCCTCCGGAATATTCAGTGCTATCGAACCGCCCTTCGCTTTCTTCAGAAAACGCAGCGGTTCGATAGCACCAAGTTTTCTGAAACGTCACCGTTCGGAAAATTTGGTGCTATCGAACCGCTCTTCATTGTCTTCATTTTCTCAAAGCGCAGCGGTTCGATAGCACCAAATATATCTGAAACGACACCCCGTTCGGGAAATTTGGTGCTATCGAACCTCTCTTTTTCTCAAAGCGCAGCGGTTCCATATCACCAAATTTTTTGAAGCGACACCTTAGGAAAATGTGGTGCTACTTCGCTGTTTTCGTTTCTCCCCCCCCCCCCAGCAGCGTTTTAATGGCACCAACTTTTCTGAAACGACGCCCTTCGGAATAGTTGGTGCTATCGAACCGCCCCTCGCTGTCTTCATGTTCCGCAGCGGTTCGATAGCACCAAATATTCTGAAACGACACCAATCGAAAAAATTTTGTGCTATGGAGCGGCCCTTCGCTGCTTTTCATTTTCTGAAAACTTCGTGGATATATATGTACATCAGAAACAGCCAATCGCAGCAAACATCACCACCCGACTTTTAGGCAAAAACTGCTGCGATGGACTTGTTCGTGGGTATATCTATCTCAATCAGGAAACAGCCAATCGCAGCAAATTTCGACAGCCGGCTCTTGGGCGAAATTTGCTGCGATTGGCTTGTTATTAGTGGTCATATTTAAGTCAGGAAACAACCAATAGCAGCAAATTTCGCCAACCGATTCTTGGGCGAAATTTGCTGCGATTGACTTGTTCGTGGATATAATTAACTCAATCAGGAAACGAGTGCTCCTTTACCTCTTGGTAGAGGAAAAGATCCCCGTCCCTACCCCAACAACTCAGAAAAGAACCCCCTTTAACTTCTCGAGAACGAAGAGAGCTCCGTTCACCTTTCTGTCGACACGAAGAGACTTCCTTTCTCTCTTAGTCAGGGGCGAAAGCTCCTGACCATCTCCTCCTCCTCCTCCTCCGCCTCCTCCTCCTCTTCAAAACATGGAAGAGAGCCTACGATCAGGGACAAACGATGGAGCTACGATCAGGGACAAACGATGGAGCTCTTCCAAACTTCAAACCTTGACAAGATGAGTCTGATCCTCCCCGCGGCTTTCGAAGAGATGGGGACTTACCAAAAGGTCAGGGCTTGTGGACAGGAGCTCTTTCTCCTTCTACCAAAAGCAAGTTGGAGGGACATCTCTTCTCGTCTTAGAGCATGAAGCATACGATGTTTCTTCTAAAGGCTGCGGGGAGGACCGGACTTTTTCGTTTGAAGGTTGGGGGGAGCTCCACCCTTTCCTCTCTAGCGTAAGCTCTCTTCCATCTTTTGAAAAAATAACGGGGAAAGCCAGGATCCTTTTTTCTTACCAAGGGGGAAAAGAGGTTTTTCTTGCCGACTGAAGGGTGAACGGAGCGCGTGAATGAACAAGGATCAACAGTGTGCTTCTTTGAGGGTTATGCTAAAAAGCGCATTATCACTTCGCCCACTCGAAGGGTCCATAGCTGTCTAACAGAGCTGCAGACACACCGATCAAAGCAGTCGCTACGAAACTGCAGGAGATTTCGGCCCTTGTCCTTACGATGTCATAGCCGGGCGTGAATGAACAAGGATCAGCAGTGTGCGTTCGTTGGGGGTCATGCTTGAAGGCACATTTAAACTTCGTTCATTCGAAGGGTCCGCAACTGTTTTCAAAGAGCTACTGACACAGGGGCCAGTAATCGCCCGCCAATCCTCCTTGCAGCCTTGAACTCGATGGCAACCGTCTCCCACGGCTCGAAGCTATTGCTCTCTCCTGTAATACAGCTGTAGGCTCCGCAGTCGTTGCCACAGGAGTGTCGGTATGTTTTATTTGTACAGCAAGTTTCCAATGCCACCGCTCGTTTTTCCTGACGTCGTCATAGAGCAATCCTTGTAAACCGGCAATTTTATGCTTGTTCAATTCCTCCTTGGAATGCATCTTCATGAAATGATTGGTGTGCCCACTTGGTTTACATGTCGACTCATGTCAGTCTCAAGCCATGAACTGCAGTGGACCCTGTTCAGTGAGTTTGAGCACAACCCTGCGGGGGGCTGTGTATCTTTCTGTTTACCTGTACAATTACAGACTGCGCAGTTTCAGCTGGCAAATAGACATGGTTTTAGGTGGCCACACGGGGGGTGGGGGCGCGGGTCGGGACCGTGTGCACAAGGCAGCGCATTTTGCTTTAAGCAGACAGCCCGGCAAAAGGTCCAGGCACAGTGCAGCCAGCCTTTGCCCAGCCCAACCCCGAGCCTGCGAAAGGCTTGATTTGCGATCAAGTCTTCCACATCAAAGAAGATGGATCGCGCGAGTTGCAGTACCTCACGCTTGATTGATTATTGAGGCGTCGAGGTCTTCATATTATGTTGCGGCATGAGGGATTTGAGTAGTTATCGGGAGATGTTACAACTTGTTTGTTTTGCTGTGTAAGGTTTTGTCTTTTCGGCTGGGGTTAAGGCCTTGCTAGGTCCTTGCTCCCAAGATGGCGTCTGAGGTACTTTGTTTGCCTTCCAAAGAGCTTGGCAGTGCCTCCAATTCCCGGAGACATGTTGGATGCAGCTCCCGCTGCAGAGCGAATTCAACCAGGCCGGGTGTCGCGAAGTATCGCAAATGCAGCGGTAAGTCCGGGGAGTTTGTGGCCGCCTTGGCTGTCGGGAGCTCAGGGTGCCGATCGCTTGTAAATTCCGCTGCCGGGAAGGTGTGCGCATCCGGGTGAACCCACCGCCTGGAAAGGACCGGCTGTCAGCGTCAGCATCTGCAGCGTCAATGCATCATCAGATAGTCTCAGTGGATGTCATCACTGCCATGTTCCGCACGTGTCCTAGCTGTGAGGACCCTGCCTATGGCTGGGGACGCATCGCGAGTAGCGATGTAGGCAGGGTGAGCTTGGTCTAGTCCGGGAACGAGGCTTTGGGAGAGTCCGGCGAAGCGTTTGGGCAACCTTGACCGAACTTGGCAGGCATTGTACAGCAAGTTCATCTGGATGGAAAGGTGGATGTGCCCCTTGGCGGTTTTCCAGTCGATGCTCAGAAGCAACGGAGCGAAATTGGTCAGGTTTTCACCCGGTAGTTGCAATTGGGATATCAACAGCATGGTTGCTCACAGGTTAGTCGAGCCGCGATAGTGTGCGGGCACGAAATGAACTGCTTATGCCATTTAAGAATCTTTGCAAGACCAGCATTTGAGTTCGATACCTTGCGAATCTCTAGTCAGCACATCTGCGCTCAGGTTCTTTATGTCCGAGGAAAAGCTTTGGCATGCGGCGCTCCAGGATCTGGATACGGTCCCTTTGGCATTCGTTGGTTGCAGCTTGTGCCATGATTACTCCGGGCACTTATCCAAGTAAAGTTTGTCGTTGCCCAGTTATGGTCCGAGAATCGGGTGCTAAACGTCAGCAGCGGTCTCGACTACAAGCGAGGCAGCTGTTCTTTCTGGGTCCTTGACATGGGTCGGGTTTCCGAAGTCGCGAGGGAAGACACCTGAGGAGAACCTGCCCATGACGCTCCGGCCCAACTGTCCGGTGTGCCAGCGACCCTTTCCGTCAGGACAGAGGGGGCGATTCGGCAGGGTCTAGAGCCCAGGGATGTCTGGACGTTTCTTCTGGCACTTCGGGTGCAAGGATTGGAGTTTCCTTCTTTGCCCCAATTTTTTTTGAGAACCTTCAATCCTGCTGTTCAGGACAGCAGTTGAATCTGGACATTGCGATGGATTCGCAGATCCGGAGGAGCTCCCCACTGTTTGCAAAGTTTGCAGTAGTTTCTCAGATCAGTGAATACGGTTCAATTCGTGATTCAGGTTGGAGATCTTATAGTGCATTCTGCTTGACATGGCAGCATGCATCTTGTTGGGTTGTCCTTTCATGTTTATGCTCTTCGCTTCCACTGTTCTCAAACTTGAGACTGACGTTAAAATGAGAGCTGGCCCCCGACACTGACTGGCTTTCAGTTCCGGGAGGATGAAGAAGCTGATGGCCGGGGCGCGGCACGAGCGGAATAGCCTGGACCGCGATGGTGCCTCGAGAAGCGGGAAGGGCCACCGAACCACCTTTACAGGATGTACTGGTAATGCTCGGGGCAAGAGGACTGATGGATGAGGGAATGTGTGGCTGATCACAAGCCAACGCGAAGTGAAATCTGCTCCACTACCCGGTAGGCGCACCATTGTCAGAATGTGTCCGGGGTGAAATCTATCAATGTCTGTCCAACCCGAGGCGGTGTACCCAGGCTCCTGAGATCTCAGACGCACCGGGAGGACAGCTTTGTTCAGTCATCTTGCGATGTTCGACATTCCCTCCCTCGGTCCAAGAGAGAGGAATATGACGTGATGGAATACTGCCTGACATCCAAGCAGGCCCTGAGTAGCACAGCTGCGCACTGAGACAGACGAGGAACTCAAGTGCAACATCTGCTTCGACCTCGTCGTGTCGCCTGTGACACTGCCGTGTGGTCGCGTGCTGAGGCTTGTGATCCACTGTGCTGGCATGCTGTTGATCCTGGACTTAGGTCACACCTACTGCAAGCACCACATCCAAACGTGGCTTCTAGAGAACGACAGCTGTCCGGTTTGCCGTGTGCGAATCCTGCACTTCAAGGACCACCCCTTGACACTTCTGTGATAGAAAAGGCGTTTTGCCACATCCACTCCACCCCAGTGCAGGACCGCGAGAAAAAGCCGAGGCTGCGGATGTGGAGCGGGACAAGTTCTCTTGGGCTAACTCTAGTCAGATCGCAAATGGCCCAAAATAGGATAAAGATAGGAAAAATCGTAGAAATCCTACTGTTTTATTTATATTTTTGCTATTTTCCTCCTACATGGTGGGTTTTCAGGTTCTCTCTGGGACGAACACTATTGAGTCGGACATAAGATAAGTTGTCATGAGTCATGGTGTGTGGGATGGACTGCTTACATTGCTGAGTGCACAGCAAGATCAAGACGTTTCTTTAGGTCTCGACAGGCTTCTGAATGCCGGTTTCAAAAATGTTTCATCTGAAGTGGATCTTTTGTTGCTCAGCGAATCATTGCCAAGCATGACCTGTTGGCGGCTGTTGGTTGGTAGGCAACTTCGGACAGCAGCATCACTTTTCCAGACGTCGTTGAGGGAGACCCGGCAGCAACTGAGAAAGCAAGCTTCTTGGATGTCGACTAAATCCTGAACTTGAGAGTCTTCAGGACGAGGATGGAAAAGGGGGGCAGCAATCTGGAGAGGGCTTCGAGCTCCACGTCAACAAGATGCCTCTTGCCTTTGCCTGGCCCGTCAACGCTGGCACTGCAAGCGTTTGAAGGAGGTTCCTGATGCTCACATGCAGTCCAGCGTAGGATCGCTTAGGCTATCCGAAGGTTACACTCAGCTTACGCGGCACGGTTTGGGCCTGCCCTCTGAATACTTCGTTCTTTGTTCCATTTGGCTTCCTGACGGTCCCGTTAGTCACCACTCTTCTGGTGTTCGAAATGTTGCCGTTCCTATTACGGCCAGTGGCTGGCGTCGGCTTACACGTACAACTGGAGACTGTATGCGAAACAACCGTACCCAGAAGCATAGTCTCACAAGAACTGCAGCAAGCTGTGGAGACGATAATTTGGCAACATGCGTTGAAATTTGAAGGCGATCTGAGTTAAAGCTGATGTCACAGCTGCGTGTTCTGCATTTCCCAGCTCTACATAGCCGCTGGCAACTCAGGTTGGAGACCCAAGTGATTCGTTTTTTCCAGGACGAGGCACAGCCGGGTCGTTTTCGTTTTCGAGTCTGCGGCTGGCATTTTGCCACGCTTGACCGGTTTGCTTCGCTTGCTTCACCATGCTTCACCTGACTCATCTGCCTTACGATTGCAGATGAGTGCAATCCAGACCCACATACATGGGGAGCCGCCGAGCAGCGAGGTGCAGAACAGAATCTCGGAGGTGGCCAGTGAAGTCTGGGATGTCATCGAGCGGCGGCAGGACCCTGTCTGACGCTCTGGAATGCTCTGGAAGGGGGAGGCAAAGGCACTCCATGTCAAGCAGTTCAGTTTCGTCGTCCGCGGACTCTTTTTCTGTGAGATGGGAAACGTGTTACTTGTAGGACAAATGCCCAAAGTCCTGCGGCTGATACCCCAAGTCCTCCATTTCTGAACCCTGTATACAATCTCCACAGAGGCCTTCCGAAATACTAAAGCTTACACCTCACACGACTCATGTATCCCTTTCAGGATGGCTTCCTCACCCGTCTGCGTAATTTCCTGGACCAGTTCCGGGCACCGGGCCCAACTCTTAGACGCGGGTGGCGGGAGTCGAATGGAGTCGAAGGAGTTTTAAACGTGGTTTTTTCGGCCCGTGGCTATGACCATGAGGATGGTCACTCCGGTTTTCGAGTTTTGTAGACGAGGTGTCTAGAATCTTGGTTTCGGAGGGTTGCACTGCCGGCGCTTTGCTCGGATTTTATTGTCTGCCAGCTCGAGTCAAGCTGCAAGTGTTAGAGCGGGAGTCTTAGTAAGGAGCTGCGTTGGATCCCGGCCAGTCCTCTCTCTCTAGCCAGAAATTGGAACGTCGAGGTCAGTGTACACTGCATCTCTTGTTTTCAATTTGCGCCTTTGTTTGTCGCGCGGATGCCCTGGCGGCTCAACTTAAACCAATGATGTCTTTCTGTAAGCAGTGCTGTCGCTGTAGCTTCCAGCCTTGTCAGCGGAAGCTGAACGAAAACCAGACCCCTAGTGGCCATCTCAGGGGTGACCGAGCTGCTAAAGCTCAAGAGTATGGTTGGGCCAGACTCTCCGCTGCCGAACACGACACTTGGCGACCTCTGAGAGGCTGAGCGTACCTGCAACATCATTCGAAGACTTTGCATTGCATTCTGCTTCATGCATGGAGAGAAACTGTGCATAATTGGAAGCTGACCTGCTCTAGCAAGCACCTCGAAGATTTCCGTTTACGAGACCAGGAAGGGGGCTACACTGCTTATGATGGCCAGCGAACTTGGATTAGAGGAGCATGTCAATGTGCACGCCTGTGCATCTGTGCAGATGTTGAGTTGAGACGCTTTTTATACTGATGCCCCTGACAGGACACGGTGGAGGAACTCTTGAAACTATCTGCCGATCCGTGGAAGACAACTTCCGCTCCTCAGTCAAATCGGGTCTGGAGAGCAAGAGCCAGTCTTGCGTTTCGGTTAGCTGCTAGCTTCGTTTTCCGAGGCCGGCTTTGGTCCAGGGACTTCTGCCTTACAAATGGCTTCCGGGCAGGGGCACGCAGCGGTGCTCAGGCTGGTGCGGACGGCGAGTTTTGCCGAGTCTGCATACAATAGGATGCCCTCACAAGAATCTAAGAAGAGTCCCCGAAACGACCCTTGGAAATGCAGCAACCATGAATGTGTGTCCTGCCAACTCAGATTGAGCTAAACTCCATGCAACAGGAAGCTGCTTTCAGCAGAGCAGGGTGTGCTCGACTCAAACAGCGCCGCCCTCTGTGCAGACGCACTAGGACCGCCACAGATGAAAGGTTGAAGTGCTCGGTGATCCAGTGCAGGGTCATGAAAAGTGGCCGTGCATATCTAGCCTCGTGTAACGATGGCGCGGGACAACTGCCGGCATTCAATTTTGGCAGGAGCGGCGATTGAGGGACACCACATTTCCTGCGTTGCTCATCTTGCATAGCTAGACAGAAATTGCAGGTGCGGGAAGTCGGCGGCCATCCTGTCTTCCGGTCTACCGAGGTGGAGGAGCTTCTGCGCATTCCTGAAATTCCCGATGTCGCTGATCTGCGAAATTGCTTCTCGACTGAATAGATGAGCTTGGAGAGAGTTGCGGTCTGGCTGCTCTAAGCAGCTTCTTGCTGGTGCGAGTGTGACGGCGAGTGTGGGTAGCCGCTCCGGTAGTCAAGGCATGGATCTGACTGGACTTCTCACAGCAGTACAGGCTGGGAACACGGAGACTTGGCAGAACGACTCGAATTGCAGAGAGCAAGCGTGCAGTTGCCTTCACTCGGTGGTGTTCCGAAGGATATCATATCCATGCTGGTCGAGCACCGGGCGAACATCGAAGCACGCACCGCGCATTCGGGCCTGCTGGTCTCGAAGGCGCGGTTCGGAGCCGCATTCGCTCAGATAGGAGCCTAACCGCCCAGCCTGGCCAGGCTGGAAGTGAAAAAGTGAACGGGCCTTACCAACAGGCAGCGACTCCCTCGCCGCTTCATTCGAAGTCGGTTTCTCACGAATGCGGTTTACGTTTCAGGTGGGAGAGTATTGTGGGCGCCCGCTGTACGAGAACCTCTTTGGGGCAGTGGTGTGCTTTGACTGCACCAGGCTGATCTGCTCCGGACCGGAAGGATGCTTGAGGATCTTCACCCTGAAAATCCCAGGTATTGCAAGGGATGGTGGAAGATTGCCCTGTCCCGAGCCAACATGGAGGAGACAGAGGACAGACCTTCAACTCTGCTCGTCCTTCGGGGCGTACATCCTTCTTTGGCTGAGTGGAAGAAGAAGAGCTCTCCTTCGGCGTCTTTGCACGGAGCATAAGCACTGGCCGGGCTGCAGGGATTGAGAGCAGGCGCCCGAAGAAAACCAGCAAGCAAGAAAGCCAGAAAGCAAGAAAGTAAGAGAGAGAGAGAGAGAGAGNNNNCTTAGAAGGGGTGTCTGTTCGGGGGGGGTTAACAGAGGCACAGTCAGGGGAACACGAAACCACTCAACCCCAAAAGGGGGTGTACTGACGGACAATCGCGCGCCTAGGGGGTAGGCCTTCGGGCCAGGGTTCCCCCGGGGACCCATACCCCAAGCAAGCAAGCAAGCAAGCAAGCAAGAGAGAGAGAGAGAGAGTAGCCATTTTGGCTCAAGCCGTGAGCAGTTCAAGAGGGGTGACCTCGAAGCCATTCCTTTCTTGTCTCGCTCTCCCCCCTGAGGTCACTGCCTCTCAACCGAAAACTCCCATCGCTTTATCCCGCCAATTTGAGTTTCCGCTGCGATTGCTGTTGAACGTCCTCGGCAAGTTTGTGCACTCCCTGCTCAACGCTCTTGAGGGGGAGCTGGTTGTGCAACGGTCCACATCGGTGACCGCAGCTGAGTGCTTCCTTCAGGACTATAACAACAACGCCGTTGAGGAATTCGGCGAACCTACTCGTGTTCATCGAGGGGGCATCGATTCTGCCAGGGGAGATCGCCCCGACGCAGCACAGCTCTGTGCACCTTGCTGTTCCCAGCTGCAGCAATGGCAAAGCAAGCGATGGAAACTGAATCCCCGGCTCGGAAGCGGGGAGTCCCCATCGACGAAGGGCTCAGCTTGGAGTCGATCCGTGAAGTCCTCAGAACCGAGATCCAAGGCGCAGTGGGAGGAGTCACCGACCGAGTTGCCGCGTTGGAGAGAAGCCTTCAAAGCCACAATGAACGTACCTTTCAAGCAGTGGAGACACTTTCCACTGGGCAAGCAGAGCAAGGACTCCAGATCCGCCAGCTGGCCACCGATTCGCAGAACATGGCGACCAGGCTCAACAACTTGGAGGGAACGATCAAAAACCTCCAGTCCTCGGGGAGCACCCCGTCGACAATGGATACGGGGAGAGTCCCCGCCCTGGTGATGGGAGGATGGCCTCCTGACACCCTGGCAGCGGACGTTCTTACCAAGGCCAACGAGATGGCCAGGGACCTCCAACTCCAGATCAACATGGCTGATGCATTTGTCCCAGGCGTCCGCAGAGGTTTCGTGCTGGTGCCAATCTCGCCCATGGACGGTGAAACAGAAGAGGCAATGAGGCAGAGGGTGCAGACATGTATCAGGCGAGTCAACGCCTCCAACATCTCCCTGGGTTGGAAGCCAGATGGAAATCAAGCCAGGCTCTGGCTCACCCTGAGCCAACCACCGGAAAGACGCAGGCGGGCAGCCTTGGCTGGGAAAGTAAAGCGATTGATCATTGAAGCCGGGGGAACAGCCCTCATCGCCCGCATCGAGCCCGAATGGGCCACAGGCACCGTGTGGTTTAAGGACAACAAGATTTCGTCGGGGACGTCGGCAGGACCCCCGGGATCCAGCATTGCAGGTTGCGGTTGGATTGATCTACCCAAGATCGCTGAGCTCATCGGGGTTGATTCGCAGCAACTTGCCAAGACGTGGGAACCGCTGCTCGCGGCCCTGCGTTGATTTGACGCCGACCTCGAACAGGGGGTCCACCCCGAGCCGTTTCACCATCTGCCGGCGCGGCCATCTTTGACTGCTCAACAGGAGAAGTCACAGCGTAGGCCGCAGGATTCTTTGCATGTGTGCACCTGGAACCTTGGAGGGATGAGCCCGGATACTGTTCTGGACTTTCTTTCCAACTTTCGTGGTGAGCAACCCCTTTCCCGCTTGCGTATAGTGTTTCTCCAAGAGATCACTACACAGGGGGGACCGCACTTCCTTGACAACGACACGTGGATGCTGGTCCACGGCAGACAGGAGAGCGAATGGCGAGGCTGTGGTGTTGCTTTCGTTAAGACTTTGGGGGTTCACCTCAACTCTCGCCTAAAGCTTGCCGCTTGCACCGTGTGCCTGAAACTCCATGATGCAAAGACCCTGGGACTTATCTCAGGGCACATTTCGCACAAGTTCACCATTGCAGACGCGGCCGCTGCCTTGCAACAGTGGGGGGAATCCCCAGCCTGCCTCCAACCCAAGGTCATGTTAGGTTTCGACGCAAACGAAACCTTTTTGCAACCCGGAGACCTGCTGGAGGACGAAACCCTATCCTGCACGGGCCGGGGAGAGCAGATACTTACGTGGTGCATGGAGCAGGGGATCACGCTGCCCCTTCAGCATTGTGATAAGCCTAGCCACTTCCCATATAACCCTGATCTTGCCCCGAGAAGGATCGATTATGTGGCCTCCAGCCACCTAAGGATCGTCGCTGCCGATGTAGGAGCGTACAGAGACCGAGCACGATCAGATCACGAACCGATCCTAGCCGAGATCGTCTTGCCAACACCGCAGGGCCCCAAAGGTAGAGTCATCTGGTGCGCTAGACAGCTCAAGTCTGATTGTCATGCAGTGTTAGACGCATCGTTGCCGGCACATGCCGATCACCATCATGCCATTGCCCACATCTCTAGGCTTATCACTGAGCCCGTGAACCGATCCATGAAGTTTCATGAGTCCGGGGAACTCAAAAAACTCAGGAAAGTGGCCAAGGGGGCAACCCCTGGGATCGAATCACGCAAAGCATGGAAGCTTGTTGAGAAGACCTTGAAACATGAACGCAAAGAATGGCAGCGCGCACTTGCGGACAGAGCGGGGGCCCTCGACTGGAATGCCTACCGCGCCATTAAGCACAAATCATCTCGGTCCAACTGGGCGGAGAACTTGCTCGATGACCCGGACTGGGAAGAAGCACTCAGAAAGCACATGAGCTCCATTTTCGCGAAACGACCACCGGCAGATACTGCCGCAGCCATGCAATGCATGCGAGAGGAGGCGACTAGGTTGTGCAAAACCTGTCCTTGGCGCCCCTTCACTGAGTCAGAGATGCGCATTACGATGGCAAAATGGAAAACGCACAAGGCCACCGGCACCGATGGAATTGCTTTAGAGGCACTCCAGCTGCTGTTCGAAGACCACCGTTGGCGCCCTCGCATTGCCGAGCTTATCAACGACAGTCTGTATCGGGGGGATATCCCCCCGTGGGTCTCCGAAGGCGCGTCAGTGCTTCTTCCAAAAACCGCTGTCCCTGCGGGCTGGTCCGATACCAGGCCCATCACCCTGTCGAGCGCTGTGCTCAAGTGGATAGCGCAACTCCTGCTGTTGCGGGGTACACCCGCCCTTCTAGACTGTTGCCAGCACCAATGGGCAAGCCGACACAAGCAGGGCGTTGAACTGATCTTAGCTATGCGCAAACTGGCCCGTGTCGCGCACGAATGGAAAACACCTTTCTATATCGTGAAGATTGATATAGCTAAGGCCTTCGACTCGATCGCTCAAGAAAAACTAGGTGACCTCGTCATGAGGAAAATCGCGAGGGGAGGCCTCCCCTGGGAAGCGAGACTGTGGCTTAAGTTGCTTGAGGCACGCGAGTTGAACTTTTACGTTCAAAAGCACAAAGTGCCCGTCACCCAAACCAACGGAGTGCGACAGGGCAGCCCAGATAGCCCAGTTTTGTTTGCCGCAGAAATAGGGGAAACCCTTGACGCAGTCCTGCAGAGTGTTCGCGGGGGCGAACCCCCACATGTAGGCCGTCACCAAGCCCTCGGACCACCACCGCATTCAGGTGCTGCCTTTATGGACGACACATATGTCTGGGGAGAGTCCCCAGAACACGTGCAGGAAGTCCTCCAGGCGCTTGAAGCCAAATTCCTGGAGCTAGGCTTGCGAATTAACGCCAAGAAGACCCATGTAGTCTCTAGCATCCCTGATGACACCTTTAGGTTCTCCATAGGCGGCGTCCAGGTAGCCCCCGATGGGCCACACGCCATCATGACCATCCTAGGGGCGCCGGTCACCGTGTCCGGGGCGATTGCCCCGTTGGTAGCCGAAATGCAAGGCCGTGCTCGCAAGGCCTTCCATGCTAATCGTAAACTTCTTTGCTCTAAGGCCCCCATTAAGGACCGCCTTAAGATGCACCAGTCCCTTGTCCGTAGCGCGGCGCTCTGGGGTTGCCCTGCATGGCCCCCACAAGCAGCCTTACTGCAGGCTTCCAACACAACCCAGTTGTTGCAAGCACGTTCCATGATCTGCGGGGGACGCTCCCCGACTGAAACGTGGCAGGACTGGCACATCCGGTCACTCCGCAAGACGCGATCGATCTTGCATCAAAACAAAATCCAACGGTGGTCAACACATGCGCTCCAGATGCAGTGGCAGCTTTGGGGCCACATTGGCCGCGCAGTGTTCCAGCCGACATTCCACATTCTCCGATGGCGGGACCTTACGTGGTGGCGAGACCAGCAAGCGCTTCCCCCGGGGCCCCACCCCAAAGGAGTTCGCCATGTCGGCCACCATAACCCGCACGTTGATCCGGAAAGACAAATCTCCGCCATTGCCGGAAATCAATGGTGGATCCCGGCTCAGGATCGGACGCAGTGGCAGTTGCTATGCAAAGCTTTCGTTGAGGCTTTTGACCCCCCGTGGGCAAGCGGTAACCAACTCGCACTGCCTGGAGCCCCCAACCTTGCCCCGAACAGACGTCCCCCCGCTCAGAGTGCCAGTCGGGCCCCCAGGGGCCGTTTGCCCCTACATGCGCATGCCAGTTCAAGTTCCCGCCTCGCCATTGCCGCATAACGGATGACTGCTTATAGGAGAGTTAGCGGTTCTTGCGAGTGCTAACTTCGAGCCTGCCGCATCCCATGCCCCGGTATTTTGTTTTCTGGTTTAAGAACCCTCCCTTTAGGCCGCTTGTTTCCCCACCCTGCCACGCAGCAGCCTGCAAGCTTTGTGTCAAAGACAATACAGCTCGAGCCCAGGCCCCCACCTACGTAGCCGCAAGATCGTTCCATCTTTGTTTCTCCTGCCTTGCCCAAACACAAGCAGCTCTTTTGCAAAACTTTGCCTTGATAACCCCGAACCATTCTGTAATGCTGACATATGCCATAAGCCAGTTCGTCGCAGCAACCCAGGTGTGCCCAGGTCAGCTCCACTGTTCTCAGGTGTGACAGCAATCCCACTGTGCTCAGGTTTGCCCTGCCATTCTTAGGAGCGATCACTGCAGCCGTGCAGCTCCTGACTCCAAGCGAGCAACTGTGTAGCAAATTGCCTGCGGTACGCGATGTACCGACCATCGACGGCGCCTTCGCTGAGCCGCAAGAGGAGCCCCATGTGCTTCGTCTTGCTGGTGCTGAGTGCCGTTGGCTGCCTCCGCAGTCTGGCTGGGCCCAACCCGGACGTCGTGATCGTAGACTCAAGCAGCGAAAGCGACATGTCAGACATGCCGTGGGCGCCTTTGGAACCGGAGCCCCATGCTGAGCCTAGAGTCGTGGACGCGGACGAGGTGATGGACATGCCAGTTCAGTCACAGGGGACGGCCCCCCCTCTGGGTGAGCCTCCGGCAGTACAAGACCGAGTCCCGAGGAGAGGACAACCAGGTCGTCCTCAACCAGGTAGTCAGCAGCCCGCGGCACCTGGGCTACATGACCAACGAGCTCCTTTGCAGGGACGGGGAGTACTTCCAGCCGCGAGTGGAGCCCTACAACAACCACCCATGCCGTACCAATATGCAGGCCCAGTGCAACAGGGGGGTGTTCCCTACTACCCTCCAACAGCGCAGCAACCGAGTGCACAGGACCGCTATGCCACATACAGGATCGGCTATGCGCAGGCCTATGACCCGGCAGCCGACCCGTGGCACGAGGACGGCATGTTCACTGGTGTGCCGGGCCAAGCTCCCGTCACGATGCCCTATGACCCGTGGGAAGATGATTTGGACCAACCTACTCAACCTCCACCTCCCATTCGAGGACAATACCAAGGAAGAGATCACATGGCTGGACAACCACTTCCACAACAATACCAACATCACCTTCCACAACAACCTCACGCACAGACGCAGCCGCAAGCCCAGTTCAACCCACCACCACAGCAACAGCAGACCTTCCAACAATCACAGCCAGCGATGCAAACAGGAGGAGGAGGGGGACCTCCTTTCGTGCAGGGAGCGGGCCAGCACCACCCGCCAAGCATGGACCCGTGGGGCTTCATCGCCAGACATTATGCCTCTCAAGGCCCCTTGCTTCCGCCCAGCCAATGGAGCCACAATCTGCTTGGCCTGGGACGACAACACCAACAACAGCGTGATGCAGCTGGCCCGCACGATGATGGCGCAGACGCCACATGCACTACCGACACCACTTGCGAGGGGGAGAACCCCGAGTACTTCGAGGAGGGAATGGAGACAGAGGCAGAAGTTGAAGCCGAAGAAGGAGAACTGCCTCCTCACAGCGATGCCGATGACGAGCTCACCGACGTCCCTGAGGATGAGCTGGACTGGGATAGCGACCAGCCGGACACCGAGGATGAAGAGGAGGAGCCACAGCCTGCAACCGCCGGTGCAGCATCCGGGGCGAGAGCCCCCAAATGAGCCGCTGGACATGGATCGCAGAGGGTGGCTAACAAGGCCAAAAAGTCCGACGTCAAGAAGCTGTGGCGAGAGATGGACTGGGGCAAAAAGCCTAAATGGCTAAGCTGGAGGAGAGCTCTGGACTACATCAAACGGGGAGAGCGCCCCCCGGCCAAGGAGCCACTGCCAGCTTCACCATCGCCACAACGAGCACATCTTCTCGCGGCTTTGTCGGCCCACCACTACAGCTACGACGCGCAGGGAAACATCATCCCCGACTACCCGCAGCAGCCTCAGCCGAGCCAAGAACCGACCAGGGGGGACAAAGCCTCCAACCAAGCCAGAGTGGACCATGCCAAGAGACGGCAAGCGAACCCATATCTACAACCACAAGGACGACAATCGAGATCTACTCCCTCGACATCAACACCAGCAGGAGGAGAACGGCCTCCTCCACAGCCACAACCTCAACACGGCACTACACCGCCACGTCATCAACAACAACGAACTCCAGCCGCAGCGTCGTCAACCTCAAGGGCAGCCGTTACGCAGCAGGCCCAAGATCAACACACGCAGCCGCCACAGCAGCCAACGCAGTCCAGGCAGCACGCCCAACCAAAACAACCGCCACAGCGCAAAAGGGACCAAGGTCCTGAACAACCACCACCTCCTCAGCCACAGGATCACCGCAACCAACCACCCCAACAACAAGCACGCCAACAGCGACAAGTACACTTTCAGCTGCCAGACGACCACAGAGAAGAACCACCCCGCCCTATCCGGCGTCAATACACATGGAGGAAACTCTCAGACAGCACGGAGGTACAGTTGCGTGGGGATGGCGTTGCAAAGTACCCAGTTCAGATCATCGACAACCGCCCGATCCCGGCACAAGGGTCGGCAGGGGGACAACCCCTCGACCAAGCAGACCACCAGCTGCACAACCAGTTCCACAACGTCATCGGGGACCAGCTCGTGGTTCAGCCAGCCCACATCACGGACTACCCGCACGTTCCTGGCAGCTCCTCGTCTTCCAGCTCCAGAGGCCCTCGAGATCCAGCACAAGAGACAGGGGGACCTCCCCTGCCAGATGTTCGTGACCTAGAGCAACAAGCGGCCGAAGCTGTGGAGGCGGGTCGAGTCCCACCCTGGCAAGTTGAAGGAGAGGGTCCCAGCATGAGAAGCAGCGTGAGAGTCGATGACAATAGCCACGATATTTCATGGATACAGGGGGTCACCCCTGCTACACTCCCACCGCCAATGCCGCTCCACCCGCGCACGCTCCTGAGTTTGCGAGGCAGCGCGACTGGCTCGTGGCGAGGGGTCACATGGTCACCCCCAAGCAACTCCCTGGTCCGGCATCCAGCTAGACAGCATATCGAACCTACGATGGTGATCTACAAAACCCTGGCGGGACGACCGGAACGGGGGATTCTCCCCGATGGCCTCCAGATTACGATCCACCCCGCCGGAGCCTGGATCGCTACCACGCGCTTCGAATTGGGCTTCGCGCGCACACCCAGATATTGGCTCCTGGAAGTGGACTATGCGCCGCCGCCCCAACCAGATCGAATGCAGCTGCGTACAGGTGAAAGTTTTTGGCTAGAATGGCGGGGCGAGGAACGACAATGGAAAAGGCGACCCAGGTTCTACAACGACATCGCCGTCCTCGGGCGGTTCCCCACGATCCCGCAAGCCGAAGCTCCAAGGCCACCTACGCCTCCACAAAGACGCGACCCTACCACGGCCACGGCACAGCGAGGAAGTCAGCAAAGACCGCGGGGATTCAACCCGCAGTTCTTCGTGGACACCAGACCACTCAGGGGAAGGTTGATTACCCCTACCGCGACGGCCCCGGAAGAGCAAGAACCGGCTTCGTCCTCTACCTCAGGGAGCGGCCCCGCACGACCTCGCCGAGACGAATCCAGCAGACCAGAGGCGAAAGGCAAGGCCAAGCCGCCACCACCACCAACGACTACCTCGGGGTCCGAGTCGGAAACTAGCTGGCCCAGTGAAGACCCGCCACAGCCCGACCATGACAGCAGCGCCCTGCTACAAGCCTATCGGGAGTCCTTCAGGGAACCTCCTGCTACAACCGACGACTCCGACTACCTCGTCCTCATGCAGACAGGCAAGACGCCCAAGAATGACACCCCAACCAATGCAGAGGGATCGGGAACAACATCCCGAAATCTGCGACCGGGGGAGTCGGACCCCCAACCAACGATCAATGATACAGCGTGGTTTTCGGTGGCAGCCAACTTCGAGGGAGACTTTACGGTGGAGGGACTATTGCGGCTCTTGCAAAAGATCCTGCACGAGATGCTACAACAATCCTTTGCTTTACCCAGCGACTACCTCACCAGCCTCGCCTACCACGCTTGTTACTACATGTCAAAGTTGCAGAGCACCAACGAAAGGCATCTGCAGCAGGCTGGGCACGCTGGGGTGAACCCAGAACCGCCTCAAGCAGCTGGACCCACCGCCATGGTCTTCTGCATCACGAATGCCTTCGTAGAGGCCGAGGCAGCGCTCCAATGCCTCGCCCACAACCACGATGAGCTGCCCAAACGACATCTGGTCAAAGAGCAGGCCCTGCTCCAGGATGGCCGCGCCATATTCAAGAGCTGGGCTCGAGACCCTCAAGCGCCGGGAGCCTTGCCCGGAACGGCTGCGTCTCAGAATGCCTTAGATGGAGTCAGCTGGGCTTTCCTTGCAATCGAAGAGGGGGGCGTGGCCACCCTGGACGAAGCCCTCCAAAATGCGTGGCAAGCGACCCAGCGATGCAACAAGTACATGGACGAGTTGCTGGCATGGATAGAGCAACAATTCCAGGCCAACACCGGAGCGGGGAGCCCATCCCCCAAACGTCGCAGAACGGAGGTGGCGACTGGCAGCTTGTCTCATCCCCTCTTTGTCGACGAGAACCGAGGGGGAGACCCCTCATCGCATACAGCCGAGCCACTTGGTCTACACCGTGAAGTACCTGCACCTGAACAACATCATGCAGTACCTGTACGCCCGGGTGCCCGCCCTCAACCAGATCATGCAGCAGCCCTTCCAGGTGAACACAAACCCGAGCAGGGAGCAGCCCCCTACAACATCCTGAAAGCGCAACACATATTAGAGGGTGTGCTCCCCTTCACGGAGCAGCAGGTGGCGATCGCTCTCCAAGAGGCCCACGCATACCTACTGCAATGGACCACTGGACTCTGGGGCGAGCCCATCGTGCTAGCGGATAGTGCAGAGAGCAACGAACAGACGATGCCGGAGCCCTCATACGAAGACACTGGCATGAACGCTATGATGCCGGGGGACCCGCCCCCAACTCTGCCTGCAGATGATGGCTCAGACGAAGACTCCACAGTTAGTGCACATCGCCGACGAAGACTCCACGCAGCTTTCCAAGAGTGAGAGCATTCGGGGGGTGCCCCCATGGCAGCCGACACCTGAGTCGAAGTGAAAAGCCTGAGCATCCGATGCTTCATAGTGGCCGGGGTCAAACCCCGTCACTTGTAGGGTTCCCCCGCCCCCTTTTGCGTTCAGGTTCCTTGACTTCGGTAGGTTCAGGAGGGATGCCTTCTTCTTTTTGAGGTTGCAATTCCCCACGAGGCCCCCTGGGGTTTCCCCAGCCTGCAGGCACACGAAGGGAGCCTTGAGCATGGGCTGGTGGTTTCGACGTTCTTCTAAGGTGTGGTTGCTGTTTTTAGTTCTCGATGCCCACGACAAGGATCCGACTAAGTAGCATACAAAGGGGGGCCGTTCCCCCCCTTCCTAACACGCCGCAGCCCTTCTGTTCAGGTTCAGTGACTTCGGTTGGTTCTCTCTGGTTGGAGGGTCTTTTCGGTTGCGGGGTCGCGTGGCAGGGCTACGGTGAGACAACATGGCCAGGAGGAAGACTCCTCCCCTGCTTAGTTCTCAGTTGTCATTTGTTGTTTGGTGCCAGTTTGCGAGTGAGGACTTCCTTCCCAAGCGTTAGTGCTAGAATGCTCCGAAGGGAGAAACTTTCCCTACTCAAAGCTCAGCGAAACCTGGGAAGAACCCAGTGAATGCAACCTTCTAGTGTGTTCCTGGAGCTGCAGTCTTCCAAGGTTATATTCTGGATCGCAGGTTGCCTTCGTGTCGCATGAGCGTACTCTCACCCCTGGCCCCGC
>CAJNJA010042997.1:725-27273 GCA_905231915.1 Symbiodinium necroappetens | reverse complement strand
AGACTCTTCCGCCCAGGCTTGCGATTGGAGCTTCACCTGCTCGCAGGGGAAGCCCAGGGTGTCATCTGTTTTAGGGTTTCAGGGTTTTAGGGTTTTAGGGCTTTGGGGTTTAGGGTTTCAGGGCTTTGGGGTTTTAGGGTTTTAGGGTTTAGGGTTCGGTTGCTTCGGGGGTGTTTTGAGAGCGACCTCTCGTTTATGAGGTTCCCTTTCCAGGCCCTAAGCCCTAAACCCTAAACCGTCCAGGCATGCCTTATTTAGGGTTTAGGGTTTAGGGTTCAAGCCTGCCTCTGGTCATCGCATTGAAGTGCCTCCCAGGGTGTGGATAAAGAGTCAGGGCTACGAGTCCTTAAGTATGTGTCGCTTACTAATTTAAGCTCGTATCTTTATACGTGTCCTGATTGCGAAAGTGACCTCCTCCTCCGAGATCCAAGCAAAAGGGAGGGACTCTTATTCATATGACTTCTTATAAACCCCAACCCCTAAGCCCCAACCCCGAAACCGTAAGCCGTAGCGCTTGACCCTAAATTGTAGATGGTAGTTTCCGAAAAGAAGGGGGGATACCTTATTTTGTGGTCCTATAATAAGGATCCTACTATCTGACGTACTATATTAGGGTCCCCATGGTCCCCTATTTTCGGAAACCCCCAGATCAATGCCAAGGTCCACAGCTTCCGACGCGATGCCCAGGACGAGGAGCGAATAGGTATCCATGAGTCGCACCTGTGCGACTCCCGGTCTCTGGGGTTGTGTTTAGGGTTTAGGGTTTTAGGGTTTTTATGTAGGTTTAGGGTGTGGCTCCCGGTGTAGGGGCTTTAGGGTTTTTGGGTATGGAGTTTGGGGTGTGAGTGTTTTTTTTGTTTTTTGTGGGCTCTTTGGGAGCTAGGGTGCTTTAGGGCTCATAGGGTTTATAGGGTACGGGTTGAAGGGTTTGAGGAGACCCACGTTTCTTCTATGAGGTTCGTCAAAAGAAGAAGCATCGGGCCCTGATAAGGGTGATATGGTTGATGATATAATCCCTGCATTACCCCTACAAGGGAATATACCATAATTCCCATAGTTTAGGGTCCTTAAGGTAATGCTAAGGATTTAGATCATCAACAGTAACTCAGTATGGGGTTCTTGCAGGGGTGCTGGAGGCTCTGGGGGTTTGGCTTTAGGTGCTTTAGATGGTGTTAGGCTTTAGGGTTTATAAGTTTAGGGTTCAGGGTCTTGTAGGACCTAATATACTTCATAAGAGAGGGTGCTACAAGGACTTTTGTGAAGAGGTTTGGCTGGTTTGCTTAGAGTATGCACCAGTACTGCAAGGCAACCCAATGTTAGGACTTCTTGCAACATCATTGAGTGTGTGCACACGTCCTTACACTGCTGATATTGTAGTATCGTGATCTTGGGGCATTCCTCACTTGGAGGTTCATGGGTAGTAATAAGATGCTATAAGTAGGGTAACTATAGTTGTAACCTACACTAGGGGGCTTATAACCTCCACTTATAACTACCCATGAGCCTCCATCTAGAATCCTTATAGAGCCCTTATAGAACCCTTAAAGGAGCCCTTATAGAACCCTTAAAGGAGCCCTTCCAGATCCCTTATCAGCCAACCTTATCGCTACCCACGAACCTTCAAGTATAGCAAGTCCATCGAGCCCCGAACCTTGCAAACCTTTGTTCACCAAAATTCCCCAACTCCGAAATCCGAGCCCTACAGGCCCGAACTCTGAACTAAAGTAGCAAAATAGTAATAACAACAATAATAATAAGTTCATTATAATAGTAATACTAGCAATAATAAACGCAAAAAATCATGACAACAATAATAGCTAAAATCCAAAGCCCTTTCGCAAGCCAAAGTCTAAAACTCCTCAAGCCTTGCAGCCAGAAGCGCTAGCTCTAAGCCCCGAACCGAAACCTCACCATTTATGAACCCGAACATCTCGGTTCACTCAGGCCGTTCTACTACAACAAGTACTATAAGAAGACCTTCAACGTGAAGCACTATGGGGCCTGGTACTCAAGAGCATTTCAGGGCACAGCCTGCAGCAGTTTGATTTCATTGCTGGCGATCCCGGTTTTATGGATGATGGTAGTTCTTTGGAGGTTCATGGGTAGTGATAAGTGGAGGTTATAAGTCCCCTAATATAGGTTACAACTTCTGTTACCCTACTTATACCAATACTTATGGCTACTCATGAAACCTCCAAGTATGACCCCTTATACCCCCTTATAGGACCCCTTAAAAGGAGGCCTTTTAGATCCCTTAAAGGAGCCTCATATCTACCCATGAACCTCGAAGTTGGCATCTGGGTGTAGGGCTACGAAGCAACATGTCTTCAGTGATTTGGACGACAATGCCGACTGCTACCGAGGGTTTAGGGGTTTAAGGGTTTGGGGTTTAGGCGGCATCTTCTGAGAGAGCGGTATTCCACGAGACGCATAGACAGGCCCTAACCCTGAACCTGAACCCTCGTTGTCGCCAGCCTGGCTTTACTAGGCTTCCAGTGGCGTGTTAGCATTCGCAAACTCCTATGGTGGATGTTATAAATCCTGCATGACCCAATAAAAGGAATATACCATAATTCCCATAGTTAGGGTCCCCCATAATAAGGAATATACCTTAATTCCCAGAGTTTAGGTAATGCAGGATTTAGATCATCAACAGTGCCCTCAACCTCCAGCTTGCCTCGGAAATCCTGAGCCCCCGAATCTAGGATGTTGGACATACTTGGAGGTTCAGGGGTAGTTATAAGTGGAGTTCTAAGTCCCCTAATATAGGTTATAACTATAGTTATCCTACTTATAACCCTATTTATAACTACCCATGACGCTCCAAGTAGGGTTGATGATATAAACCTTGCATTACCTTAAGGACCCTACACTATGGGAACTATGGTATACTCCTTATTATGGGGTCCTGCAGGATTTATATCATCCACCGTAGGGTTCAGGGTTCGGACCTAGGTGGTTTGGGATGGATGGTTCAGGGCCCAGGATGGTATAGTTTAATATGCTTAGGGTTTAGGGTTTGAGGTTTAGGGTTTATGCTTAGGCTACTTTAAGCTACCGCAGCATGTTGTCCAACAGCATCAAAACCGTGTTTGCAAGTCTTCTACCGAAGCCTCCCAAATCCCTTGGTGTCTGGCTGGGCAGGTGGAGAACAATGCCGCCCTGCTTTCGTTCATCAAGGATCCTGGCACCAGCAACCCCGAAATCCTTTATCGTTCAGGGACGCAGAGGCTTGAGATCCGGAATTTGCACATTGCAGCGTTACGGACTTTATGGACCTTTGGGCGATGTATAGATTTGGCAACAGGTTGTCAGAGGTAGATGATAGAGCGGTCCGAACCTGCCTTGTTCGTACACTTAGAATCCACCTTGACAGTATATACTTACGCCCTATAGGGTTCCTCCATACATATATGAGCAAATGCACAATAAAGATAAGCACATCTAGGTGCATGTATATATTATATATATATATAAATACATACATATATGTAAGTACATATACATACATACAACTAGCGCAAGTCTTTGTGTACATAAGCCCATCTGTAGCGATGTGGTGGTTTGGTTCTCGGAGACCTGACACCTTAATTACGGTTGGTGATAGAACTCCTGCATTATTTCCTTATAAGGGCCCTAAACTATGGGAATTATGGTATATTCCTGTTTATGGGTAATGCAGGATTCAAGTCATCAACCGTAGTTTTTTTTTTTTCAGCTTTTGTTTCCACTAGCCATGACCGCAAACTGTGAGCCCACACACCTCAGTCCTACCTGGGCCCTTTCCAGGGTTTAGGGTTTGGGGTCTTGGGGTTTCGGGTTTAGGGTTTAGGGGCTTGGGGCTTGGGGTGTGGGGATTTGGGGGTTTGGTGGTTGGGGTTTGTGGGTTTGGGGTACCCGTCATGGAGGTGTACCCCGCAAAAGCCCCTACTCTACATGCCATGGCCCTCTATTATAGAACCCTTCTTTTAGATCCTTATAGGTAGCCGTAGCTTAAAGGGCGCTTTAAATGGGAGCCTGAGTGTAGGGTTGTAGGGTTCTGGGTCTAGGATGTGGGGCTCAGATGCTCCTAGGGTCCTAGAAGTGCGCCTTCGTGGTCTTGGGTATGGTAGCCCAGGGAAAAAAACCTACTACAAACCCTACAGCCTATGATAGGTAGACCCTACGCCCTCAACCCTCCACCCTAAAAGGGTAGAGCCCTATGCCCTCAGCCCTAAAAGGGTAGTCCCTAAGCCCTCAAATCTAAGACTCCCTGGGCCCTAAACCCTAAACCCTCTGTCACACGAAGTCCGCAGCTCCACATCCGACAAGAGACGCTCCGTTAAGACCAAGGGTTCACCGGTTTAAGAGCTTCGGGATTTTTGGGGCTTGAGTGTGTAGGATGTATGGTTCAGAGTTTTAACTTTCGGGATGTAGGATTTAGGGCAGGGTAAGGAAGGTTGGGGGCGAAGGTTACGTGTTTAGGCCTTCGTTGTCCCAAGCCCTGACATCTGAATCTGTCCGTCGAAGGACACCGTCGTGATCAACCCAGAGAACATGGTGATTCAGGCACGAACGGTTAGCCGCTGCAGTTGAGGTTCTAGGGTCTATAATTACGAGACATACGGTTGTTGATATAAATCCTGCATTCTCCCATAATAAGGAATATACCATCATTCCCATAGTTTAGGGTCCTTAAGGTAATGCAGGATTTAGATCATCAGCAGTATTGCATTTTGTATCGGAAGGGGGCGGTGATCCTTGGCGCTATCCTGGCAGTTGATGTTTCTGTCAGCCGGAGACGGCGCCAATCCTAATCCGTAAACCCTAAAACTCTAAACTAGACCCTGAACCGTGTAATCCACGCAAAAACAGCTCCAATGTCTGCGCTATGTTAAACCTTTCCCCGTAAGCCCCCTATGCACAACACAACCTGCTTCAACCATCCGAAACCCCTTAAAGGAGCCCATATCGTAGCCCCCATAATTATAGTAACCCTTAGATTGCGTGGAACAAGCCGTGAGCGTCCGATCGGAGGCTCAGCTCGCGGAAGAAGTCGACAGCTTCGACATCTTCGTCAAACTGACGGAGGCACAGACGCTAGGGGTTTCTACAGGGCTTTCTATAAGGCTCTTATAAGGGTTCACTATAGCATTATGTGGGGTTTTTACAAGGGCTTCTATGCGGAGTTTAGCATCACAGGCCCAGGTAATCAGAAGTAAGCAATGCTATTCTCGAGAGTTGTGACAACCTGTCCCGAAAACCTATGCTAAAGCCAAGACCCTTATTATACGGTTTCATGGAAGCGCAAGAAGAGTAGAGGGGGAGTAGGTGGGTCTGGGTGGGGCTTATTGGATTTGGCGTGTTTGGTGTTAGCATTTGGGACTTGACGGTGTGCTGATGGTTTAAACCCTGGCAGGGAGAGGTTAGGCTCAAGACCTCATAGCCATCTCAAAGACAAGCCCTCAACTCGATTCCCTAGATTTTCCGAATGAACAGCAGTGGAATTAGGATGTCTCTGGTGCTCTAGGGAAACCCGAAAGCCCAAACCCAGATCAACCTTGAGCACCACCATCCCAGTACCTGAAGTGTTTGAATTGCAATATAGACCCCCGGATGAAACGACACTCCTTCTCGGAAGGCGCATCGGATCCCTCGTATAGTGCTGAGTGAAGGTTTTTGGGTGTTGGGCCAGGGGGTGTTTGGGTAAACCCCACCCGAAGATGATTATCTATCCACAGGTTGAGTTTGGGCTTAGATGGTTAACGTTTAACGCCCGAAGGTTTTTGGGTTTTGGTTTTGGAGCGGTAGGGTATTCTTGGGGGCTGAGTGGGTAATCTTTAACCTTTTGGGGCTTATATAAACCTATTCTAATTCAAAAGGTTAACTTTTTGGGGGCTAAGGTACTCGGCCCCTAAGTATGTCGTGCGCTAAGTCAATATGGGGGCTCTGGGGTGTTCAGGTCACACGAGCGCTGGAGGTTGAGCGGCTGAGAGTCCACGGAAGTATTTTACCGGGCTGAAAGCTGAGGAACATGCAACCTTGTCGGAGTTTACGGTTTCGCGCTTAAGGAAGGGTTTCCGTGTCGCAGGAGGGTGACATCTCGTTGCAGTTGTCCACTCTTTCAGGTGTTTTCTTGTTGTTGTTCCCATTACTGGATAATCAAGGGTCGCTTTGCTTTGGCGGTCAGAACCCGTTAATGAAGTCTGAAGGAGTGTGGCATACTGCTTTAGAGTTCAGTATGACCTAGAGCTACGAATTGTTTTCTGATAAGATATGAGGTAGGTTAAATGAGATAGTCCTCAGTTGACTGCATTCTCTAAATTAGGGTCCCTTTTTGGGCACCCAGTATAGTACCTAAACCCTAAACCCTAAAAGGACCGGAAACGGGACCCCAATTTAGAGAACTACCCATTGGGCTCTAGGCTCTCGAATACGGCTCTCTGGGGCCTCTGCTCACAGGAAGCGCGGCGTCAGCGCTTCAAGAAGCTGGAGCAGGGGGATGAGTGACTTGGCTTTAGGGTTTAGGCTTTAGGGCTTTAGGGTTTAGGGTTCAGGGTTTAGGGTTTAGGGTTCAGGGCTTAGGGCAGCCAGCTGGGGTTTAAGTTCTGTAAGCTGGATCTTTTTGTGGCAAAGGTTGAACGCTAGAGGAGAAGCCTCAGAAGCCGCAACCCTGCAGCAAACTCGGCCACCAGCCCCGAGCCCTCCAAAGCTCCGAAGGGCGCACATCATGCAGTTTAGGGTTTAGGGTTTGGTTTAGGGTGTAGGGTTTAGTTTAGGGCTCAGGGTTTATAGGGTTTAATTTAGGGTTTAGCGTCTAGGATTTAGTTGAAGGTTTAGGCCCCCAAATCTATACCCTGCAGGAAAGAGAAAAGGTTACTTCCACCCTAACGGAGACGAGTGAAGCATACCAACCAAGTAAATCTATGGAAAATACCAAACAAGAACAGAAATACCAGTAGCAGAAAGAACGCAATCTTTATGATTTTCTGGAAACCCCAAACTCAAAAGAGCAGGATCCTTGTACGAAACCCAAAGCAAAGAACCAATGTTTCTTAATCAGGTTCCTATATTATAAACCTTAAACCCTAAACCCTAAAACCCTTTAAACCCTAAAACCCTAAACCCTAGACCCTAAAAAAACCCTAAACCCTACAACCCTAAGACCCTAAAGCCCTAGACCCTAAACCCTACAGCCCTAAATCCTAAACCCTACAACCCTAAACCCTAAAACCCTACAACCCTAAACCCTACACCCAAAACCCTAAACCCTAAATAAACCCTAGACCCTAAAACCCTGAACCCTAAACCCTAAAACCCTAAAGTCCTAAAACCCTAAACCCTAAAACCCTAAACCCTAACGCCCTTAAACTGGGTCCCAAGTGTCTGATGCCAAGGAGCGCCAGGCTTCGGTTTGCCCGCCCGGAAGAGATCCGGGCGATGGAGCAGCAGCAGAAGGCAGGGCTCAGTAAAGGGGCCTCAACAATTAGAATAGGTTTTTTTGGGGGGGTTCCTTAATACAATTAATGTATAATATGCCCCAAAACCCTATTCTAATTAGCAGCAGAAGGCAGGGCTTGGGGGCTTCTTCTTGCAATAACCAGGCGTGTTTCGGGGTTACTAAGAAGGCAGGGCTTAAGGGGCTTCTTTTTACACTAACCAGGAGTGTCTCGGGGTTACTAAGAGGGTTTTGTCGATTCTTTTTTAAATGGGGTTTGAGTTATAGGGGCTGGGTCTGAAAAGTGCCTACCACGAAGTTGACAGCTCAAGACAGCGGGGGTATGGAGCGGCTTGAAGGCTTGAAGATGTGACCCAAAGGCTCCATGTACCCATATAGTATATACTTAGGCCTTAAAGGGGGTTCCTATATAGGTACGTTAGGGTCTAAGTTTGTACTATATGGGTACATGGAGCCTCAGGGTGATGCTCCACGGACAGAGTTGGGGTCTTTTCTTCATCTCGCTCTGTCGTTGTGGCGTGAAGGAGCCCTGCACGGCTTTGGGCTGAGGGGTTTAGGGTTTAGGCCTTCGGGGTGTTTCATCCTGGTCTGTGGGTAACTGTCAAAATCATGGTTCGTTTGGAGGACCCGACATCGTTCCCGATTCTACTTGCCAGGTCCATGGGTAGATATAAGTGGAGTTATAAGTCCCCCCAATATAGGTTATAGCTACAGGTTACCCTAGTTGTACCTCTACTTATGACTACCCATAAGAACCTCCAAGTAATACGGCACCCTATCGTTTGGGAACGGAACCCCGAAACCCTTTAAACCCTATAAGCCCTATAAAACCTAAACTCCTAAACCCTTTTCGCTCTAAAACCTAAACCCCTAAACCCTAAAACCCAAAAACCTAAACCCCTAAACCCTATGAGCCCTAAAACCTAAACCCTAATGTGCTTCTCAGGGTCGCCCATGTCACAGGGCACATAGAGGCCCCGAAGCCCCGACCTGAAAGGTTTAGGGTTTAGTTTAGGGTTTAGGGGTCTGGGGGGTTTAGTTTACGGATGTTTGGGGGTCTAGAGGGTTTAGTATGGGGTTTAGGGGTCTAGGGGGTTCAGTATAGGGTTTGGGGGTCTAGGGGGTTTAGTACAGGGTTTAGGGGTCTAGGGGGCTTAGTTTAGGGTTTAGGGTTCAGGGGCTTAGTTTAGGGTTTAGGGGTTTCGATGGGTTTCTTCGCGGAGAAGCCCCCGCCTGGACGAATCGACCCGAGAGAGTGTAGGAGTTACTGGGCTTTAACATCCTAAAACTAATCCTTAGCCCCCCAGACCCTCAACCAAAAGCACCTCAACCCTGAGCCCTGATCCCTAAACCCTAAACCCTGAACCCTCAACCCTAAATCCTAAACCAATCTTAAACCATCCTAAGCCCTATAACAACTGGTCCAGCCACTTCTGTTGCCGCAGGGAGCCTACGGCAAGGGTGCCCAGTTCGGCAAGGGCGGAGCCCCTGCTCAGGGCGGCTTCAAGGCCTCTCAGGACATTTAAGTGCTTGGGGCTTAGGGTTTAGGGCTTAGGGCTTCGGGTTTAGGGCTTAAGGCTTAGGGTTTAGGGCTTAGGGCTTATAGGGTTTAGGGTCCTTCAACTACCAAAGCCTCGTTGTTTTTTTTTGTGTAGGGGCCCTCAAAATTCGATATTCGGGGTTATGATAAGAACCTACAAACAAGTAGGTTATGGTAGTAGCCAAGGTGGGGCTGGCATGGAGTTGAGAGCTAAGGGGCATGTTGGGTGTTGACGGTTGAGGATTCAGGGTTTAGGGCTGAACGTTCAGGGTTTAGGGTTGAATGATTTGAATGTTCAGGATTTAGCGATTCAGGGTTCAGCCATGCAGGCTCAGGGATTAGGCTTGCGGGTTTAGGTTTATAGAGTAGCATTTCTAGGGCTTAGGGCTCAAGGCTTGAAGTTTAGTTTAGGGTTTCATTAGGGTTGAGGGCTCATAGAGTTGTGGTCTAGGGTTGGGGGTTTATAAGGTTTGGATTCAGGGTTGAGGGTTTCGGGTTTCGCTTGGGTTCACGACTTCCCGGTGCTTCCACAAAGGATTAGTCCTGGTAGGGCTTTGTCGAGGGATCTTCTGGGATTCGATGGCTTTGTTGGGAGAGGGGAGTACATAGGTTCCCTAGTGGTATTTGGAGTCTCTGTTTTCGGGCTTCCTTGTTGCTACCCATAGGCTCCATAGTAGTTCCTTCTTGTGGTTTATATTTAGGATCCTATAAAGGAACTACTATGGAGCCTTTGGGTAACTGGTACAGAGGCCTGAGCAAATAGAAATGCTATCCCCCTACAGCCCCTGTATACTCATGCCTTAAAAGGCCCTACAATACACCAAAGCCCCTAGTCTACATCTATAAGAGTTTATCATGTCCTACAAAGCACCGCATTCTACTTGCTGAGGCGTCATTGCACTTTAAAAAACAACCCTAAACCCTGAACCCTAAAACCCCTTGAGCCTGCTCCTCTCAGGGCGCCCCTGCGGCGGGGTATAGAGGCGGCGCTACTGGCCAATTCCAGCAGCAAGGCCATGTGAGGATTTTTTCTGCAATTCAACCGCTCGGATGGGCCACTCTCCATCCAGCGGCATTCTAGCTCTCTCTGTCTCTCTCTCTCTCTCTCCCCCTCTCTCTCTCTCTCTATTTCTATCTTTCCATCCCTCCATTTCTCTATCTAAATCTGCTATCTGCTATCTGCTATCCATCTATCTATCTATCTATCTATCTACATATCATCGATCTAGCTATCTACATATCATCTATCTACCTATATGTCTATCTGTCGATCTATCTGTCTGTCTACCTGTCTACCTACCTGTCTGATGTATCTATCGATCTATCTATCTGTTTGTCTTTCTTTCCGTCTATCTACCTGTCCGTCTATCTACCGATTTCAGTGGCAGGAATTCGTATTCACGGTCTTTGGCTGCAGTATAGTATGTGTATCCTGGTAACAGCAAACCGAACAAAAAAACAAACAAAGTTTTCCCTAAGCCGCAGTGCCTGATTCGCATTCTTTGCGCCTCGACACAAGGCATGGCTCGTTCAGCCGCTTATTGGTTTCAAACTGGGCCTATCAGGGCCTTACGGTTTTTTTGTTTCATGGAGTTGATGGATGTTGCATGGTGTTGTTCGTTTTGTTCTGTAGAGTCGTGTCATATGTTGATTACATCGTGCTTCTACTTACAGATGCATGTATGTACATGTATGTATATGTGCATGTGCATGTGTCTATATGCATAGCGTGTTTGTATATACGTATAGCAATCGACGGATGTGTGTGTGTGTGTGTCGTTTCATTCCGCCAACCCAAGTCTTCCGAGAGGAAGACCAGGGATGGCTCTGCGGGGCTAGGGGCGCAGGCTATTCAAGGTCTACGGTTCAGGGTTTAGGGTTCAGTCTTGGCGTTCAGGTTTCAGCGTACACGTAAACCCTAAACCGCGCTGTGGTTTCCGCGAGCTTCCAGGCAGGGGCTACCCGGCACAGCAGCAGCAGATGCAGCAGCAACAGCAGCGGGCCTACCAGCAGCAAAGAGGCCGGGAAATCTATAGACTTTAGTCCCTGAGCCCTCGTCCCTAGAAAGTAGTCGAATAATGCACTTTTTATGGATGTTTGTCTGTCCATGTACACGAATAGTGTATACTTTGGCCTTAAAGTAGTCCCTATATGGGTACTTTGGGGCCAAAGTATGTACTATTTGGGCACATGGACCCTTAGGGTAACCCATAGATAAGCCAAGCTCATCGGCCCCAAAACTCGAAATCTGCAAGACCCCATCGTAAACTCCTGGACCCGTGTGCAACCGTTAGGAGCCTTGTGGAAACCGAACTCACATCATGTTTCACATTCTTCAAACCCTACGTAGATCCTGGGCTGGGACAGCAATAATAGTGATATTAAGACTAACGACACAATTGAGTACTAAAACTCTACGACGGTAATCAAAGTCATAATCATATCAGTTGTGATGTGTTTGCCATCTGCGAGTTTGTGCTTTAGGTCAGCTTCTTCTCAGGAACTCCGTCGGCCAGAGAATGGAGAGCCATTCAGGATAGAGGGCTTTGCATCGGGCCGTGGGGTTGCGGGGTTCGGAATACTTACTAACGAGTTTTATGCCCTATAGTCCATGTATATGGGGCTTTAGAGTTCACGGGGTTCGGGATAACCAATAGCGAATTTTACCCCCCTCATAGTCCATAGCATTATAGCACAGCATCCGACATCCCCCCCAAACCCTTTTCCAAACATTAACGCCCTCCCCCCATATTAGGGTTGTGGGGTCCTGGGCCTTTTGTTCAGGATCAGGGGGGCTCCGTCAAAGGGTACTTGGGCCGTGCTGGTAGGGTTTAGGGTGTAGCATTGTTATTTCGGTCTGAGGGCGACGGTATTTGATCTCAAGTTCAAGATCATGACATATGATACCCGAAACCCGGAGAAGCTTGTGCAGACTCCTCCATCTGAGTAATCTCCTTGCTTTGAGGGCGACCGGTGCTGAAATCCGTCTACCCTAAACCCTAAACCAGATTGGGGTGTTATTACAACTCCGAAATCCGGTCAAGGCCAAGCCCGAGTTGAGTGCAGAGCGAGAAGTAATCTGCCCGTCCAAGCTAGGTCAGAACATGTGTTGAACAGACTCAGATAATATGTATAAAAATTATATGATTATATATATATACATACATACATACATACATACATACATACATATATATATATATATCTCTCTCTCTCTCTCTCTCTTTAATCCTATCTTCTCTTCTTGCGGTCTTAGCCGTGTGGCACCTGAAGGATGCTAACCACGGTAAAGCGGGGCGCTCTGGCGAGGCCAGCAGCAGATGACCCCGCAGCAGATGCAGCAGATGCAGCAGCAGCAGATGATGCAACAGCAACAGATGCAACAGCAACAGGGCCGGGACCTCAGCGGCCCAGCTTCTAAAATTGAAGGAGCCACCCTACGGGTCCATGTACCCAAATAGTATATACTTTGGCCCCAAAGTACCCATATAGGGACTACTTTAAAGCCAAAGTATACACTATTTGGGTTTATGGACCCTCAGGGCCAACCATATCAAGAAACAGCTGAAGCTCCGTATATACCATACCCGTATAGAAGCCCACACAACCCTACGAAGACCTCGAAGGATCTCTGCAACGACCTCCGAAGAAGAGCCTTTGAAGCACATTCCCATTACCGAAACACCTTTACCCCGCCAAACCCCTGACCCTCATAACTCCTGACTAAGGAAGGACCTATATTCCCCTTTAGATCTCACCAGTCACTCTACCCATAGGCTGCTTAGTAGTTCCTTTTTGCGATTACCTTATAGGATTCTAAATATAAACCACAAAAAGGAACTACTTAGGAGCCTTTGGGTAGTCTTTGAGCTCTGATCTTCGGTGTTTCGGGGGATTCCGGGTGGGTCCAGGGCTTTGGAAGCAGACGAGATATGTCCGAAAACCCAAAGCTCGAGTCAAAAGTCCTTTGAGCCCAACATATATACACCTATTCTAACTATTGACTATTGATGTGGTTATTGTCTGTGCAGCTATGCGTATATATATATATATATACACATACACACAGACGCATACCGATGCACACATGTACATAAGTGCTCTGACGTACATGTATATGTGCACCTATACTAGTAGCTGTTTAAATCGACTTATCTATGCCACTAGAGGTGCGTCTCTGTGTGTGTGTGTGTGCGTGAGTGAGTCTGTGTGTCTATGGGTATAATTAAAACTCTATGTGTGCGTCTGTGTATGTGTATGTGCATGCAGGTGCATGCGCAAGTCTGTGTGCCATATGTACATGTGTGGATCTCTCCCTCCCTCGAAATGTGTATAAAATAAATATACTATAAATATTATGTGTATATATATATACACATACACACACGCAAACGATGTAAACATATAGACAGCTACTTTTTGGCACTCGCTCTGGCCAGTTACCTCGCCTACAGACAGCTGCTTAAAGGTTTGCATTCTGCCATTTTGTGTCCTTGGATATCCTTGGTTTCTCATTCGTTTCATCGAGCTGCCACCATGCCCGCAGCCACACCAACAAACAAACAAACACACACACACAAGGCAATTTGCGTGTCGCTTACCCTTTTCAGCATCCTCATGATTGGGCAAAGAAGCAACAAGAGTGATCGAACCATTAGGCTAGTCGACCTGCCCACTGATGATGACAACCCGCAACCCTCCGCATCATCTTCTTCTTCCGCAAGACCATCACAATAAGCAAAAGCAAAGTAGCATATCGGGTTGACAAGCCTCCGAATCGGTGTCCGGTGCGAGGCCGGATGCATACCACTGGCTCTGTTTCTCGACGAGCACTAAGGAACTGCATGGGGTCTCCCTAACGTCTTTGGACCAGAACGGCAGGATCCTTGCCATACTCCTGATTTAGGGTGGTCCGGGCAAGCCGCAGGACCTCGTAGCCGACCACCGCCTCATCCACGAGCCCGGCTGCCAGCAGCTCCAAACCAGTCCAACGCCTCACAAAGCACAGGGGGCACCCGGCTCAGAATCCCCCATGTCTGCTAAACTCGTACATGCCACAACGACAGAAGACAAAATGACTTTGTCACAGACCTGGCACCCTTGCGGCAGTATGATATAACATAATTAGTTGATAGTTCAGCATGCTATAGTATTGCGATAATGTACCATGGGTTTGGGCTGTGGCCTGGAATTGAAGAGGAGCACGTCCCGATGCATGCTGCGAGGAAGCTTAGCCTGCGCCACAGCACATGCACGTCTTCACTTGCCTCCCCTTACTGCCTTACTTCTTGCGAGGAGCAGGGGTGGTTGCAACCTCCAGCCCTGCCGAGAAGGCTCTACAAGTAGCATCCTAGGCTGAAAGCCTCCAAAAAAGACCACGCTGCGCCGTTCTGCCCGGCGCCTTCATGAGCTGTGTCTGAAACGGGGAGAAGACCAGGCCCAGGTCCACAGCTGGGATGAAAAAGAATCCTACATACAGGCAGGGGTCCACGTCACAAGGCGCGGAGTGGCGCAGTAGCCATAGAGCCTTAGGGGAGCTCTCCTGCGTCCCGGGACATGAGCCGGAAATCGAAGGCCAAACCTGGGAGTTGGGCGAGCAGACGATCTCGGACTTGGGGGTGCTTTGAGCTTAGAAAGGATTGGGAGCAAAGGGGTTCCTTACATCAAGCGAAGAGGCCCATCATTCCACCGGTCGCGCACCAGTGGCCCCGGATGGCTGCTACAGTCGGCCGTGGAAAACAGCAGATCCTGAAAGAAGGCTGCCTGATTATCGTACTCTCTGCCGCTATTCCATTCACAGATCAAGAACCATGGCCATCATGGTGACTCCTTGCGATCAGCCGATCCGTTTGCTTCAAGAGGTTCGCCGCCTCGTCTGGGTGCTTGTCCAGGTAGTTCAAGTCCATTCCGTTGGACCAAAACTTGCCTGAGCTCAACCCCCAAAGCCTCTCCTTTCAAGTTTAGGAAGGGCTCTGCTGGCCAAGCTTCCCTTGTTGGTGACGACAAGCACCTGTGAATGGAAGGGCCAACGGGCGGCCAACGTGAAAAGCTGCAGGGCACGAGGCTCTCTCTAGTCTGGAGAGGCATATTGACGGAGTCATCTCCCTCGACAGCATCGAGTGCGACAGTCATGGCTCGCAGCATCACCTCGCGTATTTGATGCAGCTCTTGAGGTGCACAGCCAAAAAGGGCCGGCAAAAGCAAGTCGAGGAGCAGGGTTGAATCGGTGTTCTTGTCGAGAGGTCCCCCATGGTAAAGTTCCAGACTCTCCCAGCAAAGTCAGCACCGCCACTCCCTCTCCTAAGCGGAGCAAAGCGCTTCGAGTGCGAACCCTGACATCCATGACCAAGCTCAGGGTCGAATGCTGAGGGACACCTCATCGAAAAAGCTCGTCGAAGCCATGCAGCCGCATGATATGGCAGACTTTGTTCTGAATGGCTGTGGTGGAATGCAGGCATACCGACACAGTCAGAGGTCGAGCAAGATTTGCAGAAGACTTTTCATAGCCCCCAAGCAGGCGCGCCAGGCACGAAAAGCAGGGCGCGAGGCTCCAGTTCCGGGTCCAAGCTCAGACGCTCAGAGCCATCCGGGGTCCGTGTTGTTGGAATCATCCTTGTCGGGAGGTCTGGAGACGGCTCGCGGCTGGGAGCGGGCGCCTGGGAAGCCAGACTCTGAGGCTGCTACCCAATCGTACACGTTTTGGCAAACGATGCAGTTGTATCCTCGGCGCAGTCGAGACACTGTGCCTCTCGCAGCAAAGATGCTCTTGCGTTTTTGAGGTCTTTGCTACGCTGGAGCCGGTGCAAGAGAATGTCCTGAGGACTGCAAGGATTGAAAGCTTCGCTTGGAGTCTCAGAGCCTCTTCGAACTGACCCCACAACAGGGTGCACTGACCGATTGAGAGGAGACAGCTGACTGAACATACAGTAACTGCCCTGTGGATCTTTCAAGGGTTTAGGGGCGCCAAGGAATGGCGAGGCAATTGAAGAATAACATCTACATAGAGAGTGCCCGGACCCCCCTGCCTGCAACTCCTGCTCAAAGCGCAGGTCCTGCTCGACTTGCATCAAAAGATGCTGTCAGTGAAACCCTCGCCCTCGCGCCTTGAACCAGTTGTGCCGGATGGCGACACCCAGCGGTGCTGTGAACAAATGCGGCTCACCCTGAGGCTGTCTGTCAGAGCTGTATGCGGGAACTAGCGGGAAAAGGTCTCAACTCTTGGCTGCGCCGCAAGCCCGCCCTGAGCTGCTGGCAAGAGCCGTCACCTGGGTTCAGGTTTGGACTCATCGGTCATCGGTAGACGCAAGACTGGCAGTGCTTGCAAACCGCTTCGTCCGCTCTGTTGTCCGCAATAGCCTCTTTGCTCGTTTGCTTCTTGCTAACCTTTGCAAAGCATCTCTTTTTCCCGGCAGGCCGTGTGCGCTCGGAGCCGCCAGTTGCAAAAGGAGATTCCTTTAGATTCTGGAGGCGCCTTACTAAGGTTTCCGACGCCAGCAGAAAGGACCAACTCGAACAGTCCTGCATTTGGCTGTGCGGTCTCTGCCGCTGGTTTCCACACTTGTGGTGGGCCTGTACACGTCGCCCGAGTTCGGGGGACTCAAAGCAAAACAGTAAAACATGTACTTGTGACTACTGCAGCGGAAGGTCACGGATGGGCTTCTCGGCGGGCAGAGTGGTTCGCCCAAGGAGGCTTGGCGCCTCTTGGCGAGGAGGGCGAATCTGAGAGATGCAGCTAGGCCGGGCCCGGGCACGGCGTCTCGAGGTGTACCAGCAAAGAGCAGCGAGGAGACTGAGGAATAAGGCGCTTAGGAGCAAAGCAATTAGTCCCACAAAAAGATCCGAGTCTCCAGTCGCTCCAATCGCGGACTCTTGAGTTTCTGGGCAAGGCAGGTAGGGATCGAAGCCGCACCAGCGGCACTCCATGTGGCTCCCATCTGCATTGCAACCAAGACCTCCTCTCAGACAAGAGGGGTCCCACGTGAAGGGCGTCCTTTTCGGAGGCCCGGGATTCGGAAAATCACAGTCGCCAGAGGGCGGAGGCCTGGCCCACACAGGCTGCGCCGTCGTGCCCGATCCAAGCACATCCTCACTGTCCTCACTTCTCTCGCCTCTTGACCACGGAAGCATAGAGTGGTACCAGTTCGTAGCATCCGCCGCACCTGGACACTCTTCGACCGGTATGCCTGAGCCGCACCACAGCCCGTAGGTACCAAAGGACTTGCCGCAGAAGAAGCGCGGCTTCGTTGCTTTGAGGTATGCCGCACAAGCAGAACGCCCCAGCACCCGCCTTGACGTCCGCCGCTCTCTGTCAGGGGCAAGGATTGTCGGAGCACCTGTTTCCAAACCAAACGAATCCGGAGAATAGACATAAGAGCCCTCGATGTAGGGAGACTCCCAAGCGATGCAATCAAAGCTGACGATCTGTGAAGTTGCGGTCATTCGGATGCCAGTGCCAAGGGCCTGGACGGCCCACGCAAAGTCCCGGTCCTTTGTCAAGTTCTGTCGCAGTTCCCGACTGCCCTCAAAATAGATCGGATTCCCGTTGCCTCCGAAAGCACACTTGGGCTTGGCCACGCGGAAGCTTGGCGAGGAGCTGGCAGTTAGGAGCCAGCCGCTGTTCTTGATGTGAATGCCAGCATCGTAGAGCTGGAAGAAGGTCTCCGAGAGGTCACCGCTGATGAATAGCGACCTTTCAAAGACCAGCGTGAAGCCTGGGGGTGATGCTTCTGTAACCTTGAAGCATGCCGTGGTGAGCTCAGGCATGCTGGCAGCAATATGTCGGCAGTTCCAAAACACGGCACCGGTGAAGTGGATGTAACCACCGGAGGTCCAGACAGCTCGAGACTCTGACGGTGCAGGGCCTCCGGAAATGTGAGCCGCAAGGAAGTCTTCGAAGCGGTTCGCCTGGAAGCGGTAGCTCCGCTGCGCCAAAGGCAAGCTCGGATCAAAGCGCATGGGGACCCAGGAGCTGGATCCCTCCAAGGGACCTCTGGAAAGCCGAAAAAACAAGACCCCAAACCCTCGCAGGGAGCTCTAGAGTAACTTCCATGTCTGAGTGCTGCGACGATTGCCATGGTGGCTTTTTTCAAGTCAGGCCTGAGCAGCTGGAGCAGGCATCGCTCCAACAGGGGACGTGTTCGTCGGCAGAGTTCATCACTCGACCATCCACATGCACTCCCCGGGATGCTGTGCCCACCGCATTGCGACGGAAAACTGGAACTCGGGTGCGGGACGGCTCTTGTCTTAACCACCAACTCCCAAAGCCGTGGCCACTCCTGACGCTTTCCACGCTCTGCGCCCTCTCTCCCTGCTTAGAAAGGACCACCGCTTTAGTCGGCCGTGCTTTCGGACCCGGGAACTGAAAAAGCTACACAGCTCCAAGAAACACGAGGCTGCGCTGGCAGTCCTGGTATCGTTGAAGTACCGGGCGCTCAAGCCCATAGCTGTCACGGGGTTTCGGCGGCGACAGAGCTCGAGGGTCGGAAGCGCTGCGAGCCCACATCCATCGGGGAAGGTAAACCAGTAGCCCGTGCCAACTCCGATCACATGATTCTCGGAAAAGCTGTTGTTCGGATTCGTGATCCAGAAGCCTGAAGGCCCCAACTGCAGGTTGGTGCGTGGCCCCTTCCCAAATATCCAGTCACTGCAAACCGATCCGCCTTGGTGGACGGAGATAATCAAGTTTCTGTCGAAGGAGTTGCCAGTCTCGATGCCATCTTCAAGATAAAAGGCGTGACCGAAGGTCTGGAAGCAAACGTTGCTCTGCACCTGTACACCTTCACTTCCATGTATAGTCACGCAGCGTTGGAAGTTGTGGTGAAGAGAGCTGTTGCGGATGAAATGGCCATATGCATTGCCTGCCAGGTGCCAATGTACGGGATACCTTGCCATTTCCAGCGCCTGCCCCAGCAAGGAGAATTCTGAATGCTCGATGTGGATCCTGGAGTTTTGGACGAAAAGCAGGTGGCCCCCAAAGCAGGCGCGACGCACTCGTTGCAGGGCTAAGGCATCCATGACGACGGAGCTATAGGCCTTCTGGCACCCGGCCCAGAGCTCTGAATCCCCCGAGATCCGAAGATTCCGGGTCAGCAAGCCCACGGGAGCATTGAGACGAGCTTCTCCGAAGGCTCCCTCGTGCCTGGCCCGAAGCCCTTCTTGGAGTACCAGGACTTTCCCTTCGACTGCCAGAAGCCGGGCCATCTCGGAGTCCTCCAGCTCTTCGGAGCTGGCACCGACCACCACCGAATCGCCTGGCCTCCAGTTCCTGACGAGCTTGGGGATCACAGTGCCATATGCCAAAGCACCGGCTCTTGAAGGCAAAAACCCATAAAAACATACACACGCACAACAAGAGAAACCAACTGCTCTGGTAGAAGAGACGACTATGCTTCCTTGCTGCGAGGTGCACTGCTTCGGACAGCACAATTTTTGTGTCCCCTCGGAGGGCCGTCTGCTCCAAATACTGCCACGAAGCGCGGGGGCAACCGTGCAGCTCCAAGCGCCCGGTACTCGTCACCAACAGAGCCTCAAGAAGAAAAAAACCACCCGCAAGCAACCAAACTGAGCCCAGTTTCCTCCCCTTCACCCCCCCCCCCCAAAATCCACCCGACAGATCACTCACCCTAGGCCTTCGGAAAGGCTGTGCTCAGTCCATCGCCATCGGCTACGTCTGGCAGCCCGGCTTGGCGCCAGCTGAAGTTAACTGCGGCATCCCTCTCCTGCAATTTGCCACATGAACTGCTTAGAAGTAGCTTTAGCCTTGGGCCTGTTAGCCCCATAAACTTATTGAAACTCTGACTATGCTGTCGGCTCCTCCCAGGAGCCAAGCAGACGCAGCTGGAAGTCGCCCTCGTGGGGCTTTTCCGGGCTGCAACCCACCCAAAGCTCCCCATCCAAGCGAAGGGCGCCGGTCGACAACTCGGCAGTTCCGAGGTTTTGGGGAGCTGTCTAGAAGAAAGGCACCCCCCCCTTTCTTCGGGGGCCCCGATTCAGCATATTGACACCAAGGGTCAGGCCCTACAATCGCCTTTGCAAGTCTTTTCTCAGCTACCAGCCAGTAGCATTGGACTTAGGTCCCCGAGGCCTCGATGTGGGCCTTCGGATGCACGACGAGGCGTGCGCTCTGCCGGATTCTCAATGTTCGGCTGCGCAAGTATAAGGCCTGGCTGTCATGATCCTCAGCGCCCAAGAGGCCTCGACTGATGTCTCTCCGAAAGGTCGTAATCCCCGTTCGAGAGCTTGACCGAAAGACCCATCAAATCTAGTTACATGTCTAGGGAGCTGTACCGACATAGGAAATACCACCTATGTCAAGGATCCCAGGGCGCCCGAAACAAAGGGAAAGGCGCTGGCATTATCACGGAAGCTGGTCTCTACACGGAAGCGAAAGATGAGCCGAAGAAGGGCTTTGCCAAGAATCAATCGGTGGAAAGCTCCAGATCTACCGTAGGGCCGCCCTGCAAGCTGCAAGGCGGCAGAGCCTCTTCATAAGGGCAATCCATCGAGCATCGAGAGGAAGGGGAGGCGGGCCGAAGAGGATGAGATGTGCCCTTTTTGAGAGAGACAGCGGTTGGACATCGGCTCAAAGGAGCAGCAGAAGCCACACAGCTGAGCCCGCCACCGCAGCATACTTTGGCTGCATCTTCTGGTCCCAGCACATGTTGAGGCCTCTTAGTCTCGGCTTGGCGGTGTTTGTTGTCTTTCCATGGCACATCTCTTCCGCGTGCCTTGAGGATTCTCGGTTTTGAGGTGGGCCATATCCTGCAGACTTCAGGAAACCCGACAAAAAGGCAGCAGCCTCTACCGCGTCCTCGTAAGTTTCTGGCACATCATACCTCAGGTGTGCATCAGTGCCTAATAAGTTTAAAGCCCAAACTCGAGAGTCCAGACGGGTAGCTCAGAACCGTGAACCCATGCGAGCCCCGCGCCACTCCTGCAAAAGTCCGAGTCCCTCCGGGGTGTTACGAACCTCGGGGCTTGCCGATTACATTTCATGATGCCGATTTTGGCTATTGGAATCAATAAAACTTTAGGGATTAAGGTGTAGGCTCAGGGTTCCAGATGACATGCCAAAAAACACCACCACTGTAGCGATCAGAGATACCAGCAGGAACGGCAACAGCTGCGGTAGCTTCATTTTGACAATACTGACGGATGGCGCAGCCTGGTTTGCGAGAACATATGATTATGACGACAAGGATACGAGGAGCGAGCATAATCATGCGAAGAAGCGAGCACCAGAAACAGTGATCATTCCAGCACGATTGGCAATCAGCAACTTTCTTCTATAAGCAGATACAAGCAGCAATGAACCGGAGGGACGACCATGATTCCGCCAGCTTGGATGCCCAGACAGTGATAGAGCACCACCAGGACGATGACAACCAACGGCCACAAAGACCATAACGACCACAACCACCACCATCAGAAGACCCAGGAGACCAATAACCTTCCGATTTTGAAATTCTCTTAACTCTTCACGCTTTCGACCATAGCGCCATGGGAATTAGAAACATCAGTCGTGTTAGGTTACATGCTACCTGCTCAGCCGATGCCAGGTCTGTGGCGATGAAGAAGCCGCCGTTGATGAAGGTCTTTTGGTTGATGTCGTCAGTCCCCTTGTCGGCAGTTTCCACATGGTACTCCTCTGCAAACTCTCGGCTCGGAAACGAAAAAGGAACTACAAGCAGCGACTTTCTCGCCCGAGCTTCTTGTCTACTCACCTAAAAACTTCACAAATAGAGTAGAGGCATGTAGCAACCCCTGGGCAAGGGGCCGGCACCTGCGAGAACATGATGAGCCTCGGCATGGTACCAGTCGTTCCGGGGTCTACGTTCTTCAAGCCCCAGCGTCTGTTTTCACATTTCGAGAACTGGCTCACAAGCCTCAGGACACAGCTGTCACAATGTTCGAAGCTTTCTTCAAGAGGGAAGTGCTACACGACTCATGCGGTGAGCATTGACATTGAGCAAGCTGAACACCGAGCAGTAAGCTATTTGTCTCCAACCGCTTGCTGTACAGCGCACACGTAACGGAGGAGTGTACGTATTATAGTAAAGAAAAAGCCTGATCTCAGGATCTGGCAACGTGGTCCAAAGAGATCCAAAGAGTTGTTGAATTCTTCTTTGCAGAGCATGACCTTTTGGTCACGGATCTTGCTCCGCAGAGCCGCACGTCCGGCGGAAAGCTGTACAGTGGTCTTCGCAGTAGCCCACTGTTAAGAGCTCGATCAGCATGTTGGCTGCATCTCGGTGGTGCTTCCCATGGCCCATCGTGGAGTCGGGATCGCTGGCGAGATCCAGATGCATCGCCGGTTCGAAAGCCCTCATGTGAGCGCAGGCGAAGCCCTCCAATAGGATCGCATGGTCACTTGTCGCTGTGACGTAGATCACAGGCAGGTACTGCAGGCGTGTCTCGCCTTGCAGCGACGTGGCCCTGTACCGATTGAGCCGCCGCACCGCTGCTCATTGCCGGGCACGCTCTCGATGACGGATTTGCCGAGTTTGCAATAGGCCTCGTACAGGACGTCGAAGGGCATTCGATAGCAGCCAGCAGCACTTTCTTTGCAGGAGTAGTATGCGGGGGAGACGGCTCCAAGAAACTGTGCCGCCGCACTGGTGAGCTCACACTAAATGCTGCAGCTCCGAAGCTTCAGGAGTTTTTTTAGCACAGTCGGACTCCAAAGATTCCCTAGCAATCGCGCAGACTGCATCCCTAACGGAGCTCTGCGATGCTTCCCTGAAAGGCTCCAGATAGGTCCTGTTCGGATGACGACTGCGGGTCCAGCTGTGTTGCGCCGGCTGGCTCTTACGCCTGAGTCTCATCTGGCTGGGTTCTTGCAGCCATCTCCTCACAAGGATCCATGGCATGCCTATGCAACATCTGCCAGGGTCGGAGCCTGCAGACTCAAGTCGCATCTCTCAAGGTCCAGCTTGCAAACTCAAGTCGCCTCTCGCAAGGTCCAGCCTAAACGCATGCGACATCTGCCAATCCATTGGCTGAAGCGGGAGTTGAGGCTGTGAGCTGCGCTTGTTGAGGGCTGTTCTAGTGTCGTAGCAAACCCTAACTGCGCTAGGCGGCTCAGCTTTTCGCCGGAAGCTTCCCCTCCCTCTGTTGTTCAGATGGTCGCAAGCCGCAAGCACAATACCGTCGAAGGGAGATTCGCCATCAAGCTTTGAGCCAACGCCTCTTGGGTTGCGGCTTGTTCTCGGTGAGGCCATAGTCTGTGATGATAGCAGCGAGCGGCTCGGAGGTGCGAATGAAGGCGTCCTTTGAGGTGTTTCCGACGGACGGGACTTTGATGACAGGATGACAGGGTTGCCAGCAATCAGTTGGCTAGCTGCCAGCTCCTCTGATTGTGTGCGTATGCAACTTAACATCGCCAGACGTTTTCACTGTGAAGCATGGCTCCCATGGCGTCCCCACCATGACGTCAAATTACATCAGACTGGAAGCTCATCAAGACCCCAGCCCCACTCCCACTCAAAGACGGGATTGGACCGCGCTGTAAGCACAACTGCAAGTCGGGGACTCAAGTCTCCAGTCAGGAGGCCAAGACCCCAAGACGAATCCGGGTCGCCGGGCCGTGTCGATCGAGACGCCATAGGCACAGCGCTCTGGACCACGATTTCGAAGTTCTTCTATGAGGACCTTCACCTTCGCCCAGCCTGGGCCGAGCATGAAGCCGCTGGTCCTCGATGCTTGGCGATGCTTGGCCGGGGACCCACCTTCCTGTTTGGGTAATGCAAAGCCTCGTCGGGTCTGACCTCGCATAGCACCGACCATGCACTTGCGCCGGGCTGCGCTGCCTTGCGCTGCGCTCTGAGCAAGCTGCATAGTCAATGTCATAGCCGTGGTCTTGTGCCTTAGCGCTTTGGGTAGCGTGGGGATTCCAGGAAACTTTGCCTAGACACATAACTTCTCGGCAAGCTGCATACGCTTTGTTGACCCCGAAGGAAAGTGTCCAGTACCTCACAGATGGGTGCAATCAGAATCGCAGCTCGTCGTATTATGCACTTTGACGAAATTGCCTTGCATTCAGCACAGACGTAATGTTCCTCAAGGATGACCTGCAAATGACAAAGCGGGTCACTTTCCGAATTACAGAGACTCGCGAGAGATCGAGCCTGCGCCGAGTATCCACCATGAAAATGCACACAGTTGTGTTCCTGAGCAGCTAGCTTTGCAGCTCGACATCATCTGGTTCAGAGGCGGTCCTGTAATTCGAAGTAAAAACCCATTCGCATTTGCACATCAGATAGTTCGGCCTCGGCAGAGAGACATGCCCTGTGGAAGATGCCCCGTGGACGGTCATAAACAAGTGCGACACGTGCCACCCTCGGGACACCAAAGCAAATCGCAACTCTTCTTCTTGGAGAGCCCGGTCTTCTCGTCCTGCAGGCTGGTCGGTCTCATAGAAGTTCAGGGCACCTCTGTGAGACCCGGGCCAAAGCAAAAGCAGAGTGAGCCAGAGGTCCGAAAAGGCTCCTTAGCCAAAGAAACTGGCACTCTGCCAAAAGCGGCAAATCGCGTGCGCTCTTGAAGAGACTCGTGCCAGGACGACAGCAGCACGTTGGCAAAGGTGAAGTTGTTCTTCTCCCTGTAATGCCTGTCATTGCGGTTCTGGATACTGCAAAGCTGTAGACAATTTTTGTCCGGAGCCTTAAGGCCTGCTGGGACACGTCAAGCAACGCTTTCCGAAACCTTGGACATTGGCGGTTTGGCAGAGAGTGAAACTCAGCGACGGGCTAGGTCCAAAGCTGGTCCTGCTCCTGGCGCAAGACTTTCAACTTCTGTGCCTGCGACTTGCAGAAGGTTTTGTCCTCCGCAGCCGATAGCAGACCGGCAATGTACGCCCAGGCCAATGGGCAGCGTTTCAGCATGGCCTGACTCAAAAGATATGTACAACGCAAGAACATGCTCGAGGCCGCCACATCGTCTGCAGTCGCCATGGACTCCAGCAGGTTTTGCCTTTGAAGGGCAGCTCGAGAGAATGAACAAGCTGACGACAGCAACAACACTAGCTGCTGGCGGCATGCTTCACCGTGCTGGTTGAAACATCAATTGACATCATCCATGTGCTCGTCGGAATGAGCTCACTACCTATCTACAAGCCTCCCTACCTACCTACGTACAACTACAGACTTGCAATGGTTGTCGGGCTAAGGAGGGAACCACAGCTCAGCAGGAGCAGTTGCCAGCTCCTCCACTCGGAAAGCAGCTCAAGGTTCGGAAGAACCGGGGGTCTTTTTCAGATCCTTGGACCTTCTTGCAATTAAAACATATGACTTTCAGTATATTAAACTAGGCTATCTTCTAGATTCTAGACTTCTAGGACCAGCCGCCAATACAGCAGTGTTGTACAGACTTCCAGGCTCTGCAGCAGAATGTGAACATGTCGGGGGTGCGGGTGAATTCAGCACTCCCACCGCCCAGCATGGAATCCCCCGCAATCGCCACATGCCCGCGTCCTGCATGTCTGAGGGCATGTGCCCAATGCCAGGAACTTCCTCACAGTCCGTCCATACCTGGCTCCAGAAACCATGATCGCAGCAAGAAGCCGACTGTGCAGAAGCCTTTTGTCTTCGGTCTGAGCTCTCGACCAAGTGCGGATTGGTCCTCGGCCCCCCAAGCTCTGCAAAGCGGTGGGGCCGAGGCCCCGGCTCTTTTTTGGGGCCAAGGCTGTTTGAGGCTTTGGGAGAGAAGCGCCCAAGACCTTAAAAGGACAGGGCTCTATGCAGGGCTCCAAAAGAGCGCGGACTCCTCCTCCTCCTCCTTTTATTGGGGCGTCCAGGAGCGAGGCGAGAAGATGATGGGAGCCCAGCCGGTGTCGACCTGAAGGAGCTCACGTATCCACAACGCAGCAACTCCATGCAGCCAAGGCAGCCAAGGGGTCGCAGGACTCTTATCTTTTTGTCTCCCTTGCCACCCGCCCAGGAGGAGGATGCTTTCAGGCTGCGGATATCTTGGCAGCTGCATGAATTCGGGACCCTCTTGGCTTAGCGGGCTCCGCCAAACAAGATGAGGGCATGAGGACTCGAGAGTCCATGAAAGTGCAGCCAGCGAACGAGCACGACTCCACCCCTCAATTGAACCTGTACAGGTGCGCCACATTGAATTGGGCGCTGACGCCTGCAGTCGCAAGTCGGACACACTGTTCGCGGCCGATGCCGAGATCCGCAGACTCTGCAAATGCATACCAAAACTGTAAGCTTTGAAAATGTATGGCTGCTGCGCCACAACGAAAAGCAAGATCACCTCCTCTGGATGTCCACAAGTGCCTCTGACGAGGTAGCTGTGCCCGAAGTCAAAGTCAATCAAACGAAAGAGTGCTCCCATTCCCCGCTCAGCTCGTTGAAGTTCAAGTAACACACACCGGGACCGGGCTGTGCCTTTTCAAGCTTATCGTTGTGCTGGGCCACTCGCCATACGTAGCCCAGCCGGGTCTCGCAAAGGAACTTGAACTGCTGCATCGCCTTCTCATACTGGTCCCTGGTCAAGAAGTCACTGAGCCTCCTGCGACGGGATTGCAGCTACAGCTATGACAATGAGAACTGCCTCTTCGCTATGTG
>CAJNJA010042986.1:6299-27277 GCA_905231915.1 Symbiodinium necroappetens | reverse complement strand
TGTCCGAGAGTGAGTGCTGCAACCCTTAAGTCCTCAACCCCTGAGTGTTCTTTCATTCAAGCATGTTGTATTCGATCTTGCATGTCTCATATCAGACCATGTGGAGATGTTTTGAAACAGTCTGCTCACGTCTAGATGAGTAATCAACCCGTGGCGTCTTGGAGCAATGTCTCCTGAACAGCTCGGCTGGGCTCTTCTCAGCTAATTCAGGTTATTCTGTAGTAGTTCCCAGCCTGGTTGCTCTGTCGCGTGACGGGATTGTGTGGAGCCTTGCCTGCTTTGTGCGAGAGTGAGTCGAAACCCCTAAACTCCTACACCCTAAACCCAGGAACCCTCAACCCTAAGGCCTGAGACTCAGGGGACGTCGAACCACATGCCAAGCCTGGATTGTCCGTGTGTGAGCACCGAAACCCCTCAGGGCGGAGTCCTAGCTAGCTGGGAGGCAGAAATATCCTCAACCCTTTCGCCCCTTTGAGGTGAAGGAAGTCCAGTGCGTGGTCCCAGCGAAGCCGCCCTTAAAGCCGGGGCGTCAGAAGGCCCGGAGAGGCTGCTGCTAAGAAAAACGGAAGCTAGTATAATGTGGTCTAGCGCAGTATAGTACAGTATAGTACGGTATAGCATAGTAGTCTGGCTAGACTTGCATCCAGTCCCGAAGCAGAGGTACCTGTAGCGATCTGGCTTTTGTTGCTAGCGCTACTGCTGCTGTAGGAACCAGTCCTCGACCAACTGAGCCGGATCGAGTTGTTTACAGGCCAAACGTCCCACCCGACATGTGGCCCGCATGAAAGCACGAAATTCCTGGCTCCTTGCGCTGTGGTTGAGGCAACGAAGACAACGTCAAAGCGAAGAGACAAGGCGGGAATGGCCCTCTTATCTTGCCGTCAACAAAGTCTTTCATTCGATTCTGTAGTGGTACCCTAGCTTGTGAAGTGGAAGAAGAAGGTAGGGCTGGCCGATGTTGCGCGCACTCGCGACAGCTGAACTTACGTACATGCATGTCAATGTTCTTGGAGTTTCTTAGTAAGTACCATCGTCCCGCGTCCCCTCAACCACGCCAAAGACAGCCACGGGTGTAATCCAAGATATCCGGAGAGTTCTTTCGAGAACTGTTCAGTTCAGAGACGCACCTATCCTCCAGTATCCTAGAGGCAGGCTCCGCGACTGTAATATTGCTGGCATCGCAGCGTTCCGACTGTGCAGACTAAAACCCTCAGCTACAACGGCCCTCCAGCCACACAGACACCCCCCGACCCAAATAGGTTGGCAGCCCTCCATGGCTTTGCCGAATGTGAACGTCAAGCAGCACAGCCTTGGTGAAAGTTATAGCAATAAGAAGAACTCTCTAAACACTAAGAGTATCGGGTTCTTTTCCAAGTACTATAGAAGCCTGAATATGTACCACTGCTATTCCCTAAGGCTCCGAATTCTATTTCTACGATATTCTGGCCCAAAACCCCCTTCTATTGATTCAGTCCCCCCCATATATATGACATCCTAAAGCCCCAAAGCCCGAAGTACCTGATCCCGAGCTTTCCGCGACGAGGCCAGAGAAGATCCTGCCGGTGTCCAGGCTTCAGACATTGCCTGCTGCAAGGACCACTATGTAATATTATAATAGGTTATAATTATGTTATGTTATATATTCTCTTATATTATATTAGATGTATATATTTATATATAATATTCTACTATAGTTTAGGGTTTAGGGTTTAGGGTTTGCAAGGGCTATAGTTTCCAATGCCCAGTCGGCCTAGCCATCCGGAGGTACAGAAGATACCATGATGCTGGCGCGCGTTTTCATCATACATCTGTCCAGAGATAGTAGAGGGAGACAGAGCGATAGATATTTATAATCGCAAGACGGAGAACAGCAACCGTTGCGGAAGCTAGACCGGCATTACAATCACAATCGCAGCCAGGGTCAAAGTTGTCGTAGTCGCAACCTCGTTGTGAATCGCAAGAGCTCTACCGGTTATGATGCTCAAACTCTGTTAATTGGGTAGCCTGAGAAAATGCAACTTCCTTAGAGAGGTATGGGCGGGCTTTGAGCTTCTGGGTCCCGTAAAAGTCCCAAGAATGAACCAGACATACTCAAGGAGACCAGTTAAATATAGTTAAAAATAATTCACAATCAGACAGATTGGCAATAGATCAGCATAGTGCCTTCCTTTATGTGCAACTCAGGCACTGTCTCATCCATAGTCCTTGCACGGTGATGTTCAGCTCGGTACACTCCAGACGAATGCCCCGGAATGGCTCGAGGACGTCGGGAGCCTGAGGACGCTGCTGTGGCAACTGGCTAGGAGCTTGGTGACTCGGGGTGGGGTGGTCGAGGTTTCCGGGAAAGGGTTTTGCAAAAAGGGTTTAAGGACACGGATTACGCGATGTTATGATTTAGGATGGTTGAGCTGCTATAGAGAGGTTTAGGGGCTACAGGGCATTGCAAGCAAATCCGTACAGCACTTCTTGAAGACAGACCGCTAGACAGAGCCCTCCAGCACTGGGCCACTCCTCGGCTGAGGCCTTTGCGGCACAGAATATCGAGGCTACAGGAGGCTTTGACCACTGCGGCGTCAGGCCGGACAATCGTGGCAATGCTTTCACTAGGGCAACTTGCTAGATATTTGCTTTACTCTGACCACCTGCTCCTGCTTCTGCTCCTCCTCCTGCTGCTGCTACTGCTGCTGCTGCTGCTGCTGCTAATTACTGCTGCTACTGCTGCGGCTGCCGCGGCTGTTGCTGCCGCTACTGCTAGTGCTACTGCTACTACTACGGCGACGACTACAACGACGACTGCTACTTTACTAGTACCACTACTTCCACTGTTACCACGCCTAAATACTAGCCGGGACATCATGCTGGCCTGTGGCCATGACATCGCAAAGCTGGTTCGGCAATCAACTGCCCTTAACGGAAGCTCTTTCCTCAAGCCCAGAGCTGAGCAAAGGCTCCTCATTGAAATGGGGGCCGTCGCAGAACAAATCCGTGACCTCGGCGCACAAAGGATTCAGGGAGCCACAGGCACAGGAACCCAGGTCCCCGTGGGCTGTGGATGGAGGTCTGAACAGGCTAAAGCAGGGGCCTTGCCTATTGGAATGGGTCTTAATGGGGTATATTATGCCATAATCATTTAAAAAGGAACCCCAATATAGCATTGGTAATACCAGAATCCTTTTGAACCTTGCCAGACCACGGCCCAGCCGCGATCTTTCAATATGCCACGTCAGTCTTGGCTGAGTGCCTGCTCCCCCAGTAGGACCCAGTAGGAGTAATGCCGACCATAGCAGCATCCCCGTGCCGAGAGGCTATTTTCGAACAATAAGTAAGGCGAAATGACTCTGCGCCAGCACGAGCAGCAAGCTGCGATCAGCATCCAGAAGGGCTGGAGGGACATGCAGGAGTTTTTTAATGCTGCAGTGGATGTCATAGGGTTTCCATAAAACTATAAATCGATAGATCCTTCTTGTATGAGTTGAGTGAGCAGGAGTCCTCAATGTTACCGTCAGAGCTCTTCTTGGGCAGAAGTCTTGCCGCTGATTGTATCCAGGTTGTCCAGGTGTGTAACGAGTGTCGAAGAAACAAGCACAGAGCTGCTTTTCCGGTTTTGGCTCTTTCCGCATTTGATGGAGCTAACATTAGAAAATAGCTGCGTTGCAGACGAAGCTCGGAGTAGCAGCGCCCCTGGAGGAGGCACGGAAGCTCGCTGCACTCAAGGCTGCAAGTGGGATGGGCTTTCTTCTTCAGGGTTTTTCGAGTGCGCCTTCTTCTGCATGGTGATGCTGAGGACATTGCGTACGGAGCTGCGACTGTTTCCTACAAATGTCGCAGGGAGATTGCCCAACAACTTGGCTCCCAAGCCATCATGTTTGAAGCTCGTTGCTTGGCTTAGCATCTTCGCAACCTTTGCCGGCGCCTTCTGCTACTCCACCTTGATACCTGCTCCCTTTGTACTGTCAAACGCAGAACAACTTGAGGTTGGTACTCGTCTTGTCGTCTTGCGGGCACAGCTTCTTTGAGATCCATAGGCCAAACTGGCCAAACGAACCTTTGCCATAGTTCATGGCCCTTCAACTGGGAGCCGCTTCCCCTCCTCCGCAGGCCATCGGCCAGGATAGTGCGACTGTCAGCCCAGTCGCATCTCCAGTCGAACTCGCTCACCACGTCGTCCGGCTGTTTGGCGTACACGTGACAGCCAACAAGACCAGCATGATGATGATGATGGGGACGATGATGCAGACACAGATAACTGTGCTGTTGGCGATGACGATGCGATGTTGGTATCATAGTCTGAGAACGCTGAGGCTGATGGCGATGGTGACAATGATGGTGATAGTAACGTGCCCTGGGTGATGAGGAGTCAAGCGTGATCCGTTCTGGCAAAGTCCGAGGCAACGGTTACCAAAGTTGTGAAAACTGAGCAGAAAATGCTTCAGGAGCTCGAGCGCCTCGAGGCGCAGCGCGGCTCGCCTCTGCCTTTCTTCCCGGTGCAGGCTGCTCAGTGGTGGCCGCAGGCCGACTGCAAAGCGGTAGCAAGGACGGGTTGATTTTGGCGTTTGGGCTCATGATGACAGCTCAGCATTTCTGGGGCATGTCGCATCCATCGCAACAGCAGCCGTAACAGCAAGACCAACACAATACATGGTGTATCTCCAGCTGCTTTTTCGGGCACACTGATCAGTGTGCAGAATACAGCGCCATCAACCTCCTCTGCTCTGCTTCGTTTCCAGTACTAGCGCTCATCAACATCACCCTCAACATGAGGATAAACACAAGAGAGAGACTAATGCTGCTTAGGCTAAGCATTATTTGATGGCAGTTGAGTCCTTGAGACAAGCCATGCGCGAGCTGGAAGTTTGTTGTCAGCACTTGAAGTCATCATCACCATCATCATCGCCATCATCACCATTCACCATCATCATCATCATCAACTTCTTGGTCTTCTCGTTCTTCATCATCCTCAACAGCATTATCGCTCCTGTCATCCTTCTTTTCCGGTGGTTGTCTGCATGGATACTTCACTTACATTGAAAAACTCCATCGAAGCAACCTGACTCTTTCACTTATGAGCAGCCGAGCAGCCGCGCTTCGTCACCGCCAGGCGGCACCATCAAACGCCGTTGTCGTCATGATCATGTTACTCAGGACCCAGTACCATACCGTGTAACCCGTAGGGGCATGTTTTTATTGAGTCAATGCGCAGTACCTAGCCTGCAAAGTAATCACCTGTATCACCCCTCGCTCCAGCCATCATCAGCAGTTACCGCGCTCTTTTGACTCAATGTGTCGTTTTTGAATCTGTCATGTTTCAGTGCAGTTGCAAGCACGTAGCTATTGCAAGCCCAAGTAGTGGCTGGACTATAGGGGCACGTGCAATTGCGAGTCATAGGCTCGTCAGCTGGTAATGCACAAGCCTAACAGCAAGTAGCGCTAGATTTGCTCCAGGCTGCAGCCCCCAGTGTGCCCAGCAATGCCAACGCGCTACTGAACCAGCTGTGCCTAAGCTGGGCTTTGGGGGTTTCAGGATGTTTCCTGGTTAACAGAGTTTGGAAGCAATGGATTCTTCGGTGTCGAAGCCCATCCGCCATGTTGCCAGACAAGAACCTTGGCCTCGCCAACTTCCTGTCCCACCATCTACTTCTGCAATGAAGCCCCCCAAGTTTTCTATGGCTCCGAGGAAGCACGGGGCCTCACCGCCATTACAGCCACAGCAGCCCCAACTGGACGGACGGTCCCTGTTGCAGATGCTTCTCGGCGAGTTGATTTCGAACAGCACCCAGTGACAGCGGTAGCCCTTTTCACTTCCTACAGTCTGATGCAACCTGCTCGGGCATCAGTGCATCAGACTTTCACTATACGCATTATGGCGTACCGAGGTGGCATTGTCGTGCAACAGGCCACATACTGGAGTGTAACCGTAGTCATACAAGGTGGCAAAGTACCACGTCCCCCTCGTCCCCAAGTTGGTCCGTTTGTTCTGCTTTAGGAAGAGCTGTTGTGCGTCGTGGTTCGAATCATCGTAGCGATAGCCCTGGCAATCTAAAGCATGCTATCAACGGCCATGTGCAGAGAGAGACGAGAGCCGTAAAAGCCACCGGAGCAAGGTTTTGCAGGGACGTCAACAGCAGCCGAACCAAGAACTGCAGCAATAAGATGCCAGCATACCATACGGCCTTGTTGGCGCAGTTGCAGAGATATACTTACGATGATAGATCACTGACACGTCAGTAACGCAGAACGGCATGAAGTACAAGAACTGTACAAAGTTCAACGAGGATGTTTTGCTGACAGAAAACATCACGCTTCAGGCTGGGTACGGCACCGCCGCCTGAATCTGCACCATCGCTCCCACCACCCGTCCCACCGCCCGTCTCTGCGAATTCGGGCTTGGACGGCCGGGCTCTACTGCAGCAGCAACCTGATGCAATAAGAATAATAATAATCATAATGACGCAATAATACTAGTTTTAACAACACTGACAGTCATCATGATACTAAGTTGGACAGAACTAGGTGTGCCCATTTCTGCATGATACTCCCTCTTAATGTTCGGCCTGGCAAGACCGTGGGCAGCTGCCACGTCATGGAGGTGGCTCATGGCACTAAACTTGACTACAACAAGGTACTCTATGACCGATTATTCACTCATATTCAGACCCTTAAGACTTATGTTCAGACCCTTAAGAATTATGGACGCTGGCAGCCCGTCACTGAGCCTCGAAGCCCAGGATAAAGCCGCAGAGCTCGGCTCCTGCGCTGGACGGGCGCGCACTGCTTCAGCAGATCCAGGCCCAGCCCAGGGGATCCGATCTTCTTAGCATTTAGCAAAAAGGGTATTCATCGAAAGAATAAATGAACGGCTGTGGCACATGGCCTAGATCACAATTGCCAGTGGCGGAACTCCCCGTTTGATTACGTTACGTTTGGCAGGGAGCCCGTGTGGTCAAGCAACTGTTGTTACTCCTCCCTGACATGTATGTTTTTGTATGTGTGTATGTATGTATGTATGTATGTATGTATGTACGTATGTTTGGATGTGTGTATGTATGTATGTATGTATGTATGTATGTATGTATGGATGGATGGATGGATGGATGGATGGATGGATGGATGGATGGATGGATGTGTATATGTATATATGATAATAGCACATGATGTTGTTTAACAGTAACAAAGCCATGCAATGTTATATAGTAGTATATTATATAAGATCATATGAGTCGGGTAATCCGGCTGAATCCCCGGCAAGGGCCCGATGGCTCCACCTGTTCCGCCGCCTGCAGTTCCTCCGATTCTGATGGAGACGGAGGTGTGGCGGGATGGTTTCTACATAAAATCTTTGCATGGTGGCCCTTTCAAGGTTGCACAACTCCGAACGAGTACTTTGTCCGAGATAGGACGGCGACTGCCAGAACCCATGCCCCACAGGCAGATACTGTCAAACTCTCTCTCCCTCTCACTCACTCTCTCTCTCTCTCTCTTTGTTCTCCTGGTTGGATCTGTTTCATATGTCCACCCGCCTACGTATATGGACTACAGACCTATACGTAGCGGCATGCAGCCTGTGTAACATGATCGAGCCGTACTTATGCATGCAGACATGCGCTCGATTAAGCCGCTCAGGCACCTCGCACCTTCGACCTGCAGTCCTTTTTCCGGCCCCTCGGAGCTAAACGGGCCGTTTGTTTCTTTGGGGGGGGATGCTGGTGAGGTGGAGAGCTGGGCCCGGGATTAGCTTTCGTTTTGTTTTTGTTCGCCTTGCGTTGATAGCTCCACATGTTTGGTGAAGGACGAGTGTAGCAGCTTTAGAACCTCGCGTGCAAGTTCACACCTGAGACAACAAGGCAGAAGGTTTGGTCAGCAGCCTTAAACTTGAGCCGCATGCCTGGAGGCGACAGCAGGCAGGGTGCACATCAGAACGATGGCACGAGCTAGCACCGTCGCAGGACCGAGGTACAGGCTCCGGACCAATTCAACACGCTGGCTCAGTGAAGCTTCAGCTCCATGCGCGAACACCGACTGAGGTTCAGGGTTTACAGGGTTGAGGCGGTTCAGGGGTCGAACTTTCCAGTGATTTCAAGGACAGCCGAATTGGCGCAACAGGGCGCCGCCCCGCACCCCGGGCAAGAGGCCATGTGGGTCCTCGGGAGAGCTGAATGCGATTTCCGGATTGCGGCTGAGGCATGCTAGGTGCTAGGTTTACTGGGGATGAGCTGCTACTGCATGCAGTTACGAGAAGATCTTGCCTGCAAAGACCCTGCACCTGCACCAGCCCATTCATGTCTTTAGCTTCGGCCGGCATTGGGGCCGGCCAGCCACCGTCGCTGTCAATGTGCCCTGCGGTTTCCCCTGGCTCCGATGGAAGTGAAGGAGCAGTTGCGACCAGGGTCATGCATTATCATAGTATACGGCCATTGCGCTCACAGAAGTTGCACTGAGTCAGGCAGTGCAGAGAGAATACGAATCAGGAGTCACAGCTCCCTTAAAACTTTGCCGGTGGAGGCCAGGGGGAGCGCTTCTGCAGACGTCCTCACCGAGTTCGTCCGAGCAGCGAAAGCGCAGCAATCAGGCAGAGCTTTTCACGAAATCTCTGCTCCAAGAGCGAAGTCCATGTCAGATCCGCTTACCAGGGCTCAAGGTCACGCTACACTTTCGCAGATGGGTTCAGCACGGACACGTCAACATCAACCTTGGGGCCGAAATCAGAACCACTGGCCATGGGTTTGGCGGGCTTTCGCATGAACTGCATTGCATTGCGATGTCACGGGAGGTCAGCGAGACCAGCTAGACACAGCCGCAAGGCCAGTGGAAGCATCCAAAAGGATAGTTCCAGACCCTGGTGCCGGCATTCAGGTTATCCTGCTGCTGTTCACTTCTGTTGACACTCGTAGTACCAGGATAGTGCTGCAGTCATCAAGTAGTTTGAAGTTTGTGGATGTCGATCTGTGTGCATCATCGCATGGAAAGTGGGCGCTACGAGTTGCCTTCTTGCAGACTGACTGATAAGGATCCGCCCACACAGCCGCCGGCACTGGGTCCACCATCCCAGCCGGCACAGTCCGCCTCCATGGACGATGAGAGAAAGGCCAGTGATACACAGAACTTGTTGAGGCACTTGCCTGCAAGCGCCAAAGAGGGACCCTATTCGCTGGTTCCAACAGGCCAAGACCAAACAAATTGTGAAACGGCAAGAGATAGGGACATCCAGATGCAACGTGTCTTTGTGCACTTTGAGACACATACGGGACCACGTGCCCGGACACAGACACAGATAGAATGATGTGTCCGTGTTTGTTTGCCTACCTGACCATGTGGGTGTCCTGGAGGTGTACTGTATGGCTGCACATAACATCAACAGCGCTCTGTATAGAATGTAGAGTTCCACGTGCATGCCCTTTGATCCTTGGGAATCGATGCCTATTCCTTGTATTGCCTGTCCAAACGTTGTCTTGAATTGCTTCTTTGTGTATCACTGCGGAAAATCTATGTGAAATTGCAAAGGAGACACACAGATACGACATGGCATGACATGGGACCATCCATCACGTTCCATACACCCACAGTATGCCCGCCAGCATGCATTAAAGCTTTGCTTGTTTTTGAAGCTTGCAAGCACGCAGGCACATCAGCCGGCCCAACCAGCGGTACTCAGAACCCCGCACCATCCCTGACAGCAGGCCTTGCGCGAAAAGATGCGAGCCTTAGCCGAGGCACGCTTGTATTGCAGTGGGCAGGAGGTTCAGGGCGGCCGGCGATTCTAGTGCCATCCATATAAATATAAGTAGATGAGTGTGTGTGTGTGTGCATGTATGTGTATATATATATATAATATTTATTGTTTATATTTGTTTATATATATATATGTATGTATGCCCGGGCTGGATATGACCGGTTCAGAGGCAAAAGCTGCTTGCTTCACAGGGTTTTCGTGAGCATCCTCCTTCTCTCCCCATGGCACACCCTTCTTGGGCCTGGAGCAGGCACGAAAGCGTGCCGAGGGTTGAGCCTTCCGAGCCAGAAGGCGGGTCGGCATAGGATTTTAGGGGTTTAGGGGTTTAGGGTTTAGGAGTTTTTTCGACAGTGTATGATGCGGTTGTTGTGTTGGGGTGGTTCGGATTCAGGGTTTCAGTTCTGAGATGCAGACCAGACGCGAAAGGGAGATTGCTCCAATTGTGTCTGCAGTCGGTGCATACAATTGGGTTCCTGTCTGGTTGAGACTTAGTGCTCCTAGGTTCAGTTTAGTGAGATTGGGATGTGCTCTTGCTGTCGGTTTGTCAGGGAGCCAGCACATACGCATGCATGCTCGTGTATACAGAAGTTATCAGAAATGCACACATAAAACTAAATAAATTTGCGCATATATATATATATATTTATATGCCGAACATCTGTTTGTCTACATCTATAAATAACTCTATATATATATACACTTAGATATATGTTTGTTTATATATATATACACATCTATGTCTGTGTAGTAAGGGTACCTATCATAGACCTACATAGCAATCAGCTGCTCCTTTTCGATATGCCTATGCATATTGTCATACATGCACTGAAGTACGGAAACAGCCAGGATCAATATAGTATGAATAGGGCTGTGGTCAAAGGTCGGCCAGCCGCCAGCAGCACACGGGACTCTTCAGTGGTTTCGTGAGAGCCTTGTCTCAACTTCGGCGGCCATTTGCAACACATGTAACGCTCGCCACCTTCCGGGGCGCTGCATGTCAATGAGGCTGGGGCACTGCTAGCTGAATTCGCCCTCCACAACTAAGGCCAATGTGGTGGCAAACATCTACCTGAGTACGGAGTTTCACCGCCGACCTGACAAGCAAACCGCTTCCTCCTGTCCTCCAGCTCCAGCTTTGAGAGATCCCTGGACTAAGTGCTCAACTAAAGCAGGTCGATGAGCGTGTCCGGGTCGGGGGTGGTAAGCCCTTGGCAGGTGTGCCTCCGGTCAGCAGCAGCCTGCGGCCATGTCTCTCACAACGAGAGGGGGGCTTTGGCATAAAGCCTGTTTCAACGTGCATGTTCGTCTATGTATACCGCTGTACTCTGACGAATTTTAGTGTTTCTTGGGACAAGGCTTTCAAGCTCAAGCCCAACTCTTGAGCCACAGACTTCACTGGCAACGGCTGCATTTGCCCCCACCCCGACGGATGGATCTCTGTTCGCACCATGCATGCACGCAGGCATGTATGCATTAATGTGATTTCATGCGTTTATGTACGTTTTCGTGTATGTATGCAAGTGTGTATGCATGCATGCAAGCGTTTGTACGGATGTGTGGGTGCGTCAGAAATACATAAATGCAAAAACAGACGAAAAGGTGCATATATATATATATAACTATATTGTATCATGGTTTTTATGCAAACTTACACATATCTTTGGTTACGATTCTATCTAACTTGGTGAGTGCGCTGTCCTGTCGTCCACCGATGCACAACTTGTGAAACCCCGATCCTCCGCCCCGAAAAGTGCATGCCGAAGCCGACCTGGCAGCTTTGCCAATGAATGCGCAGCTGCTCCATAGATGCGCAAAGGAGCGCAGGAATCGCATCGAACCCTTGAACATTCCAAAAGGACATGTCTTCTGCTGCATCGGCTGTGTGTGTGTGCGCGTGTGCCCATGTCCGGTTTGCAGCGGCGTGTAACGTAATTATGTGGCTTGCCCATCCAGAATCTCCTTCCAGAGAGCTCCGCCATAACTTGGTTGGTTTTGGGCAGTTGCTGCTTTGTCAGCAACCCGAGAGGAAGAGCCAACAGTGCCCCGTGTCGGCGGAGAGAATAAACGTCACTGGCGCACTACTCTTAGGCCGAACAGATTGAATAGGTGCTTCCATGACCGCCGCTGCTGCTGCTGCTGCTGCTGCTGCTGCTGCTACTGCTACTACTACTACTACTACTACTTCTTCTTCTATTGCACTCACCTCAGGCTGAACAGCAAGCTTGGCCAGCAGCAGCGGGACTTTGTTTCCTTGCAATCCACGCTGGCCGGGATTCCCAGCAAAGCAATCCAGAGAGCAGAGACAGATTTTCTGTTATAGTTCTTGCGGATTTTTGTACATAATATGTGGTCTCACTATTGTTATTATCCTCCTGTTTTGGGGGTATGTATGAGTACGCCAGTACGACCACATCAGCAAACTATGGCCACTGCACAAGAACAATTCCTGATCAACATCGGAGTTGGCTTAAAAAGACCTCCTGCGATTGCGCAGACGGCGCTCTACACCGGCGTGAAGTCCGGGCGACTCTCCGAGGAGAGAGGGTGTGCGGTCTGGGCTTTGATTTTATAGATTTATATAATATAATATAATATAATATAATACAATATTGGTCCCAAAAGGCTCCCAGCTAGGATATCATCGTCTAGCCACATTGCAGTTGTTGCTGCTTCCGTCGCGCGACGAGTAACGAGGACATTGACCTGGTGCAGGGAGGGCCCTTGCTGATATTCCCTGATGCGGGGCAAGTCTGCTTTACAGCCTCTTTGTCTACCACTAGCAGCTAGCACAGCAAACCCCAATCCTCATTATCAACAGCATCAATCTGCAGGAGGAGCTGAAGTTTAGAGTTGCCAAGCCTCTTCATAAAATGGCACAATCAAGCCCCCCCTTTTCGCAGCCACGGTAGCAGGACCTCCTCCAAGAGCTGAGGGGCGCCACATGCACCGGGCCCCAGGGGCATCCAGGGGTATGTTGGGCAAAAGCTCTGATCGCCCCCCCTTAGCACCATCGTTGGCGTGTGAAGTACGAGTATACCAGGCTGACAGCTGCAGGCTTCGGAGTTCATGAAGCCCTTTTGTGGCTCTTCCAAACTCTGGGAATACTTCCTGATGGCCTCAGATCCCGTAAGTCCCGAGATGGATAGCCGAACGGAGCAGCGCTGGCCGAGATCCGTTTAATTTCAGTTGCTCGTTGCGTTTCATGACGCCCAGGGGGTAGCCGCAGCGCGGCTCCCAATGTGCACTTGGTGATTGCAGGGTCCCGGTCGTTGTGCCTTGAGTGCCTTCCGTGCTTTAGAGCTGCAAGCCTTACATGTGGCAAGGAGAGCGGGCCATATACCGCAGCAGCCACACTGAGCTGTTAATCACACGGCACACGGCACACGAGACGAATATTCTGACATGATGATGATTCGGCAACAGACGTCCCGACACCAGCCTTAAGCCCCGAAGTTCCATATTCACACCAGACAAGACCTCAGCGCGAAGCACCCCTTCTGAGAGCTCTCGGCTCAAAACGTCCAATCCAAAGAGTTCGCCAACTTCTGCCGGTATGGGCGCGTGCATAGGCGCATGCCTTTTGCTGACGGAGGGGTGGAAGGCTTAGGGTATCAAAGGCTTGTACTGGTTTTGCATTCAGTTTGTATGTGCGTTTCGTTACGAGTTCTCCGATTCTTCGCTGTTTGTTTCGGTCTCATCCACCCCAAAGCATTTTTGAATTCAGCCTGCCTGTCCATCTCCTTCTGTCCATTTTCCGGCATTGGGCAAGCTGCCAACGTATGAAAAACTAGAATGCTCTATACGAGTATAGATTAAAACGTCGACAGCCCTCCATGTCACTTTCTGCAGGGCTTGAGCGTCGGATTTGAGGCTTTGAGTTCTGAGGATCTTGAGTCTGTCCGGTATGGGCCAGAACAAATCCGGTGTGGTACTCCAGAAGTTCATTTGCCTTTCAAGGCGCTACTCGTAACTCCAACCCCCCGAACTCAGAACCTGGGAGCTCCTCCGCAGGAAAGCCGGATGTCATCCGAAACAGCGTGGTCGTCTCCGACAACGAGCGGGGCAAACCCGTCGCGTCCGCCGAGGTCCTGGTCGAAGCTCGGCACAATCGGTGGCTGCTGTGTAAGCTCAAGGTTGGGTTGACTATCTATCTATCTATCTATCTATCTATCTATCTATATATATATATGACTATGATGGACGTAATTAACAGGCAACTTTGCGGTTTGCACAAAGGAAGCCCTCAATTCACAAGTGCATGCCCGAAGGGAATATGACTTGGGGAAGCGTATTGGCATACGCGCAAAGGACATGCACCAGGTCAGAGAAGTCATTTTGCATATGTTGTTGTCAAAACCAGCTACTGTGGTTGTTGGACAGATCGAATGCACACCTTCAACTTCCCGAACTGCCAGCTTTCCTGCTTGTTCTGCATGTTGATTGCATTGTGATAACCTGAGAAGGAACCAAAGCACGCCAAAGGCGACACAGTGTCGTGGGCTCAGCGGGAAGACGTACCGGGACAGTTCATTGCGAGAAGGTCAGGTTTTGTTGTTCTCCCTGTCTTGGCTCCCCTGCATGGAGTGAGGTCAAGGAGCAAGTTCATCATTAGCCACCCTGGCGATGTGCAGGACACTTGGCTCTGGAACAAGTGCAGAAACTTCGGGTCTTTCATGCGACATTACTAGATCCAGATGGCGTGTCGCCCATGGGATCGTAACTTGCAGACTGCAACAAATGCAGGCTAGACGCGGTGCTTGAGCTGCCTACATTGGACAATCCCACACCATCCGCACTTACTTACGTGCACGCACAATATCGCACAATCACTGTACTGTACCGTGCCGTAGTGCACTGTATGTACGTACGTACGTATGTACGCATGGTTGCATGTATGTATGTATGTGTATTTACTACATGTACGTACATGCATATGTATTTGCACAGCACATGTTCCTAGGCACAAACTGTTTTGCGTGGACAAAGATCACCTCGGGACATTGCAGGGCCCAGTTTTGCTACCCCGTATATCATATTCTTGCCCTTAATCCTAAAGCCTTTCAGGCAAAGAGAATGAACGCAGAAATGCTTTCAGGGACAAGGACTCTGCAGAAAGACTGCGCGATGTGTTTGTTGGCAGCAATATGTTAGCAGTCGTACTCATGATTGCAACATATTGTAACTGTTGTTATGGTTGCGATTCTCAGTAATTTCTGCGGATAACGGACGCTGAGCAATGACAACTCGGCCTTCTCTGCTGTGAAGCTCAGGACATGTATACATTGCAGGCGAATAAGATCGGTGAAGGCACCTATGGCTCCGTCACCATTGGCGTGCACAACAGCACCTAGAGCTGCAACTGTATCTGGGAGGGTCTCAAGCGGACTCGGCCGAGGTTGGCGGCGACATCCGAATGTGCATCTCTTCATCCTTACTTTTGTGATGGCGTTCGGGGTATATGCAATTGCAAAGTATCCTCTGTTCGAGTGAGAGCACTTCCTGCAACACATTGCGCATTGGCCTTGCAGAGCCGAGATGTTCCTGTTAGCAGAGCCTTTTGAGGTCCGCATGCCCACAGACGCTGGGTTTATGTTTGGCCAGGTACTTGTAGGAGCATCCGCAGTCATCACCAGACATTTCCGTGCAACCATCGTGTAGAAGTAGAGCCCGTTTGCAGTCACCAGATGGATGGATCACGGTATCAGCGGTTCTGCAGGTACGCACCAGCAGCGTGCGATCAAGACCATGTCAAAAGCCAATATGTGCCCCGGCCATGACTTACTCTGCAGACGTGGCAACAGGTAAAAGCACATGAAATGTCAGCAGTACCAGTACTGCAGAGAGTGAGAGTGAGAGAGAGAGAGAGAGAGACGGTTTTCCCCTCACACCCCCAGCAAGCAAGCAAGCAAGAGAGAGAGAGAGAGAGCGAGACATTGGTTCGGGATCCAGGCCGGGATAAGCGTTGAGGAAGGGTTAAAGGTGAGAAAAGGGGGAAGGCGCCTGGGCGCCGGACGCCGGACGAACGGAGCGCCAGTGGCGAGGAGGCAAGACAGAGAGACAGAGAGAGCGAGGGAGAGAGAGCTGTAGCTAGAATAGTTAAGGTTGCCTGTGCTGCTGTGTGGCACAATGCTGGAATGTTGCCGCGATTGCCATGTCATCAGTGTCAAGAAAATTCGCATGTTGTTCTCACCACTGTTCACAAGCTGTTTTGCTCAATGCTCACTACTACTGTACTACTACTACTACTACTACTACTACCACCACCACCAGCACTACGACTGGGATGCAACGCTGCTATCGATAAAATCGAATGATTACATCGTTCGCAATGAATCCTCCTAATTCATCCTTTTCCGGCGTTGACCACCTGCAGCCAGTTCCCGCAATCATGGGCGGCGGGCACTCGCAAGAGCTGGAAGGTCCTGTGACGCCGGTTCAGTTCAGCTTCGACGGGCTGCCATTAACGCATGATGGTTTTGGAGAGCTGCTGAATCGGTGTTTCTTGGTGTCGGCTGGAAAAGTTTTTGCATCTTGGGGCCTGGTCCAACATGAAGCCTGCTGGTAAGCTACGATGATGATTGCTGCCTTCATTGGTTTTTGGTGTTTTATTTACCCGCCGCAGCCCAGGCTTGCAGGTATCCCCTTCAGCCCCGACCGTTGTGGAAGGAGATGACCTTTGCAGGCGTTGCGATGCAGTGGCCCGGCTTTTGAGCGACGTGCAGGGCGACATTCTCTTCAGTCGGAGCCTCGGAGGTGGAGAAAAGGCTACTTCTGTTTATAATTAGGTTCAGGCTACTTTCTTGTTCGTCTATGACGTCACAAACGGACCAGACCGCAGGTCTTTCTGATTGGGGCACTTTTTTCTCCAGCAAGAGGAAAGCTCACAGGGATGCGGTCGTTGGCCAGCTCTTCGCTTTCCTTACCGGCATGTCTCTCGGATGATTTGAGAAGCGTTTTCTTCGCAATATCCTGGGGATGGCTTCCTGCCGTTTGAAGCTCGACCTCTGCTATCGCCAAGACATCGTAGACGGAGTGTAGACCGTATGTGCCTGTATTACTCATTCATACATACATACATACATACATACATACATACATACATACACACACACACATATATATATAGATAGATAGATAGATAGGTAGATGGATGGATGGATGGATAGATGGATGGATAGATAGATAGATATGTACTTTATATTACTGTACATAGAACAAAATACACAAGCATGCATGCATACCCACATACGTACGTTCACATATGTATATATGTATGTATGTACGTGTGTATGTATGTATGTATGTATGTATGTATGTATGTATGTATATATATATATATATTTACATAGAGAGAGAGAGAGAGAGAGAGAGAGCGAGCCAACGAGAAGAGCCACTGCACGGTGTGCACATCACGTGTAAGTATGTATGTGTATATAGCCCAATCTACAGGTCAATATACGTTTATATGTAGATGCATACATTATGTACTTGCAGTATTGGGGTAAGAACAACGGGGGAGCAAATGCTTGGCTGGTATGGCTAGGACAGAAATCCAAGGCTTTGCTTTCAGTCTCCGGAGCGGTGCACTGGCAGGAGGATGGATGATTGGTGCTGCCTCTTCGAGGCAAAGTATGGCGCCGCAGAGGTTGGCGATTTTGTAACACCATTCGTTTGCAATGTTTGATTCTGTTGGCGCATCCCACAGCGTCCTTATGTCAATGTTGGTCAGCCATGTGTAAGTAAGTTAAACTCGCTCTCTCTTTTTCTTTGCAAAGTGACAACTGACAAGGGCTTTTTATTTTCTCCTCGTGTGTTTGCCAGGTGGCATTAAGCAGAGGAAGCAGCTGCATGCAAAGTTTAGGCGAGCTGTCCACGATCCTTTGCCGCACGGCGCAGTCCGAGAAGACGGTGGGAGAAACCTGGCATTCCTTCAGTATCCAGCACAATTGCTCACTAAGTGCTACAGCTCTCGAGCAGCAGCCCAAACGCAAGCAGGAACGGTAGCAAGTGCTGCAAGAACACCCAGCGCCAGCAGCCGCAACAGCTCGCACCCTGGCCACTGCCGCCGTCCGCGATGGGAGAAGCCAAACCGTGGCGACCACCTCCAACCACGACGACGACGACAACGACGATCGCAACTGGAACCACCAATATATTTGCTACCACCATCGAAATGCAACCAGACTAGCAACATCGGTAACAACCAATAGCAGCCCCAGCCCCCACAACAGCAGGAGTAGGAATAGCATCAAGGACAGACATAGCAGCGACATCGGTCGTAAGCACGCATGCTACAGGAACAGCCCGACATATGTAGAAGAGATAGATAGATAGATATACATTCCCAACAAGCAAGAACCTGTACGGTGACAATAGTCGCTTTGTGGGATTTCGTAAGATGCCATCAACTGCCCAACCGTTGGAGAAGTCATGCCGAATGCCGTTCTTCTCATGTATAGATGTTGTATGCATCCCAGGACAGAGTTAAGGATGCAACGAAAGTCTTGCTCCAGTTCTTAACCGAGCATCCAGACAAGATGGCTGAGATACTTGTGGATGACCTCGAGGAACACGGCCAAGCAATTCGCATGGCCATGCAGAGGCGTTCGGATCTGGTGGTTGCAGCAACTCTACTGCAGGAGAGCGGCTGGTCTTTCACCTCGCAGAAAGTCAATGGGGTGTGTCGCGCGCCATCTCTGCTCCGACTGGTAGGGTTTCCCGATCCGACCTCTACCACAAAGGCTTCACCGGAGGAACAGCAGAGGCTTCAGTCAGTGATCGGGCAGAGCCCGGATTTGTTTTGGCAAGTGCATGGCACTCCTTCACATGATGACATGGGCACTTGGGTAACACACGATGGTGTCCGCTACTGGTGCAAGGTGGAATTGCCCGTCTCGGTCTACTATGTTGGGCCCAACGCAGGCTGACATACCGTGTATTTTTTGTATGTATTTATATATAAATATATGATAATTTGTATATATATATACACATGTGTGTATGCATATAAGTACTGCGTATACAAGGCCAAAAGTGCATGCATGCATACATGCATACATACATACATACATACATACCGCGTACGTACCTGTGTCTGTGTGAGTGTGTGTGTGTGTATATGTCTGTGTGTGTATATATGTATGTATGTATGTATGTATGTATGCATGTATGCATGCATGTATGTGTGTACGTATAGAGCCAGGGCTCGTCACCCGCGGCTGGAATTGTCCGAGTTTCACCCGTACCGGGCAGATGCCTTGTCTTTAAGCATAGCTTCAAGTTTCTGCGTTTTCAACGCCTCGACAATCGGAGCCTGCACAACTGGCATCTATGCCAGGCGATAGCTAGCATGTTTCGGCCTTGGAGCAGGCGTGCTTCCAGAAAAGGACTTGCTCTTTCTTTGAGCAGCGAGGGTCCATCATGTAGAAAGTCAGATGTTCAACCTCTTTCCCAATCATGCATCTCTGCCGGCTAAGGAAGCATGTGGTCCGCTTCCAGCAAGAGATCCAGATCATGAAAACCATGGACCTTTGGCAGAGTCACAGCATTGGCTGCGCTGCATGCACTTCACGCTTCCCTTACATTGACTTTACATCTTTCCGTGTGTCTCCGTACTTCGAGCTGTCTATGTATGCACACACACACACGAATGAATATATGGATGCATGTGTACATGTACAGCTACATGCACACCACCACCCCACCCTTCCCCCCGCCCCACACACACACACACCCGCATTTATGTATCGTCGCCGGGCATGTCGAAGAACTCTGCCCATCAACGAAGTTCGAGATTTCCTAGCACAATGGCTGGACGGGCAGCCTAACCCGCCTCGGATGCTGTGGATCTTACAGGTCCCGTGCCAACTGTCGGCGGAGTTTGTAGTGCAACCAGCGCATGGGATATGTGCACTGTCACTAACAGGCACATGTTCTGGGGGGCCACGTGGGAGGGTCGACACCCTGGACGGCCCCTGAACTGCACCTTCCGGACCATGACGGGGTTTGAAGTGGCTTTGGTCCTCTTCAGGACCATCCAAACATCATCAAGCTCTACGAAACTTTCGAGGTGGCGAGAGTCATGCATAGTATGAAGCTGCTTGCCGGTTCCATGCTATGGCCTTTGGCGCACTTGTTGTTGACATATATTTCGATGTCCGTGAGTGATCGCTAGCGTACATATTGGTCTTGTCACCGGTCGTTTAGCTTTAGTTATTTGGGCTCTCAACCATGAAATGCCCTTCTGGAAGCATCGATTGGGGGTTGCGGACGGTGTGGCTGCATGCTGGGCGCGTATGCAAGCGTACAGGGTGTAAATTACATACTGCACACAGCTATCCGGGAAAATATAAATTTTGCTTTAGATCTCCGTGCTATAGAGTTTCGTTTTCAAGCCAAGCTTGGAGAAAGCTAGCAAAGCAGTGACTCTCACGTTTCCGGGTCTCGCGCTAGTTGTGTTGTGTCTGTCTGGGAGGACCGGAAGCACATCTACTTGGCCATGGAGTTGTGTACAGGTGGCGAGCTTTTCGATCGCATCATCGAGGCGGGCGGTAAGGCTTCCCTTGCACTCTACTCCCATCGCATCTCTTCAACAAAACTCGCCTCATGGTCCTTGCCTCTGAGCATCCGAACGGAATCCCTGAGAGGTGGGCCAGTTTACCGAGAAGGACGCTGCGATCGTCGTGCAGCAGATGCTCTCGGCAGTGCCGGGCTGATTTCTTCACCCTTGGATGGAGCTCTTGAGTCCCCAATAGGACATGTGAAGCCTGCTCGACAAGCTGTGTGTTGCATTCGTTAGGTTGACCTTAATTCCGCTTGGAAACCGTCTGGTATGACTTCACTACAAACAAAAGCACAACTGGCTGGACTAGAGCCTCATTGATGCAGGGTAAGGACAGCCAGCTAGTACAGCTTTCACACGTGTTTGCCGCAAGCGATGCACAAGTCCGAGCGTTGAGGCCTAAACCTCCCAAAACCAAAGTGCAATACAGGGCCCTATCATTGATAAGGAACCCCAAAATAGTACTGGTAATGATTGTTGGGGCCCCCTACATCACCTCTTTTGAGACGTTGTCGGGAGCCCTTTTGAGAAGCACGGGCCGCAGCCCACCAGCAGACGTTTATCCTGCCCTGCCAAGGTCAGAGCTGAAGTTGCGGAATCAGAACCTAAAGTTGAGGGAGTCCTAGACTTCTTAGTCTTTATTTTATATTTCTCTCTCTATATATATATACACACATTTTTATATATACA
>CAJNJA010042975.1:16484-27280 GCA_905231915.1 Symbiodinium necroappetens | reverse complement strand
ACCCTATACCCTAAACCCTAAACACAAGAGATAGGATCAAGGGTGTTGGTGCAAGCCTAAGGCCAAGCCCCTAAACATCAGCAAGGCTAGATGCCAGTCACGTTTAGGGTTGATGCTGGAAGAGGGTCCTTTTGAAGGGTTCTATAGGGCTCTATAGTAGGGTCCCCTTAAAGGGTTCTTCTGGTTGTATAAAGGGGCTCTCAAAGCCCGGATGATCGTTGCAGGAAGCGAGCGGTGGTCAGCCCACGGAGAAGGAGATCAAGAAGGAGGTGCCGTAGCTCCCGCTAAAAGATATCATAGATGCTTATATAGCATCCAAAACGTAACGGGCAAATGTTGGCATAGAAAAAGCGAGTCAAGTAGGTACCAGACTAAATAAGTAGATACATGGGAGAAATGGCTAGATGATGAGAGAAATGAATGATTATATGTTGTATATATATATATACACACACACACACATAGACAACAGTCCTTCGACCATGGCACCTCTCATGATTCGCACCGGGGGAAAGGCGATTTGGGATGCTCTCGCGTGTCGAATGGTTTTAAGGGTTCCGGGGTGACAGATTTCGGCCCTACCGACCTCAACGCTGCTCCGCACGGTGGGTGGCCGCCTTAAGGACGCGAAAATGCCAAGCCCCAAAGCCCAGAGTCCTTCGAGGCCCAGAGAGGCACCCTGAAACCGCATGCCCCCATGCCGTACACCCGAACATCCTTGAAAACTAAACTTAAAGACCTGAAGCCATGAAATGCTACTTTATGCCTTTCCTTGGGTCGACGCTAGAGTTCGAGTGAGTGTATACAGGGCTCCTGAGAAACATTGCTGGGTGCGTCGTGGGAGTGTCGTTGCGAGGATAATGCTGATAGTCTCATAAAACGACCCGACTTATTTTCATATGCCACAATACAAACCCTAATCTCTCGGGTACAACGGATGACAGCCTGCGAAGCTGGAACAGCTTGTACGCCACACAAGGGCCCTGCCCTCTGCCATTATGTGAACCAGTTAAAACAATGTGAAATCCTAAAACCTAAGCCTCAGCAAGTCGGAGTTGCATTCATGCCTCCAGCTAGTGAAGCAACTCCATGAACGCCACTGCTCCGTAGGGGGAAAGCAACGAGCCGTTCTTCCGCCCTAGAAACACTGGTGTGTAGACCACATACTTACTTCCACACAAACAGTCCCTCTTAGGGCACATGGCTTGAAGCATACCAATGACCCTGACTATCACGTGCCGGACGGGCAAGCTGAGATGCAAAGGCGCAACAAGCAAATCCCAACAAGCCCTGGGCCCGGAACCGTAAGCCCAGAACTCAAGAAACGAAGGAACAACAAAACACATCTTCCTAAACCCCATAGAAAAAGTATTATAAGGCCTAATACACCAAACAACAAAACCCATTTCCTAAACCTAAACCTTATATAAGGCTCATACACCACAAAGCTCAAGAACAAACAGAAGCCATCTCTTTCTGGGAGGCGAAGAAGGCCGCGAAATCCGAGGCGAAGGTCGCCGGCATCGCGCCTCTCGGCTCGAGAGCTTCTAAGAAGGGGGGGCCGCCCCACGTCTTGTTCTTAAGTTCGTGGGAAGGGCGTCATTTGGAGGGTGTGCCGTTTTCTTTTTCAGAGGGGTGCTTTAAGGTTGCTGAGCCTTAGGGGCCCTTTAGGGCGGGCGTTTTAAAAGGTTGCTGAGCCTTGTATCGTGTTATTTTGGTCAGGAGCCGTTCAGGGCTGCGTTGTATTTGCCAAGGCTTTTTAGGGGTGTGGGTTCTTTTGCGCGAGCTTTCAGGGATTCAAGTTCTGGAGCTTTTCCATAGCTTCTCGGAGGGTTAGGGGGGTTTTGGATTTCGGTCCAGGATGTAATGTTGACAGCAAAGCCGGCTCTTCTCTGAAGGGCCTTCCAGAAGCAATCCTGGCCTCGACCACTGGCGACCTGAGTCTCTGCAAGCTTTGGCGCGGAGGTTTCCCAGCAGTTGCGCCACCCGATATCGTAGTAAGCCTTATAGTAGCTCCCATAGTAGTCATGACCCTTCTAGAACCCCCATGGTATGCCAGAGTGTCTTTTCTAGAACCTCCATAGCAACTCTTCTATCGAACCCCCGGAGTTATTCTCAAAGGACTCTGTGAAAGAACCCATGTCCCCACGTCTCCACGGGCAAGGCCTCCTCCGAGCAAAGCCGCCCGGCTGCATGGCCTTGGAAGCTTTCAGGGCCCTTGTTTGGGGGTTCCTAGAAGGCTGGGGATATGGCCTTGGTTCATTGAAGGGCTAATATGGGGGTTGCGGCCTACTATAGGGGTCTTACAAGGTTTACAGGGTTGCTACAAGGGCGATGGTAAATGGTTTCATTTTCAGGCGCGAGCAGCGTGCCTAAAGCTCCGGGTTTACCGTTCAGGGTTTCGGGTTTAGATAGGGTGGTGGTCAGGGGTGGGGTTTTAACGTCTGCTGCTGGTCTTCAGTGTTTGGCCCGTAAGGGTTCCGGGGTGTGGAGTTTATAACAGCTTGGGTTGGGCTTGAGGTCTGTGCCTGCACGGACCGTAGCAATACGACCTCATGCCGCTCCATAGACCATAGACCCTAAACCCTAAACCCTAAAAAACTCTAAACCCTAAGTCTCTGTGGCTGTGCCACGACAGAAGCCTAAACCCCTAATCCCCTAAACCCCAAACCCCTAAAGTAAACCCTAAACCCCTAAACCCTTGTGAAGACCCTAGACCCCTAAACCCTGGGGCCCAGAAGTCAGTTTTTTATGCCCGAAGTGCAATGACACCCAAAAGTCAGACTCAGAGCTTGAATCCTGGCAGCCTTATTGCACCTCCCCTTTAATCACACGGGTTTAAGGTTTAGGGTTGAGGGGTTTCGGGGTTCGGATCTAAGGAACCCTGCCAGGCATTCCACAGTTATATCATACGATTTAACTTGGTATGCTCTTACATGTTTTATATTGTTCGGTGATTAAGTTTACTTGATATATCTTTTATGATTCTATACTGTTACATGATAATTTGTTGTTGTAGCAGTATCATAGTATATGGCTGTATTGTTATCAGTACATGATTTTCATTCTTACTTTAGCATGATATCATAATGCTCTGTTATTATATGATTAATTGCTGGTTCATTGTTTTAATGCATTCTTTTGTTATGGTGGTATCATATTACCATATTATCACATTCGTATGCTCTTATATTGTTAGACAGTTATATCATTCAGTTTACATTATCATATCGTGATATTATCATACGGACAAAGTATCAAACTATCACATTACCATATTTGTATGTCGTTCTGTTGCTATATTGCCAAATGGCCATATGTCTATATTGTTATCTTATTATTGGATTATGCCGAATAGTATTGTATTGTGGTATTGTTATATCGGCCTCGTATATTATCATATTGCTGTTATATTGTTCTAGTCCTCTATTGTTCCGTTGGTGTATTGTATGATGTTATGCTATGCTTGATTTAAATTACATGACATTGTTCTATGTTATTATTTATTTTGCTATACCACGAGATGTTATATTGGACTTTATCATATCATGCTAGTTTACAGTATATTTGTCATATTGCATTATAATAAAGTATATCATACGAAATCTGATTATAATACATTACGTTCGATTATTATGTATTACATTATGTTATGCTATATTCTGTTGTGATCTACTGTACTGCATTTTGCTAGCATTATGTTGTTATCCTAAATACTACGTGATCACGTTATAAGGTGTGATAGCCTTATAGTTCCATGGTCAAAGAAGATCCAGCTACCAAGCCCTGTCCGTCCTTCGGAGCTCCGAAGATGGCAGGTGACGAAGAAGGAGAAGCAGGAGGCCACCACGACCAAGGTGGTCACAGAAGAGCTCAGGCCGATACTTTGCCTTTTGGGGGCTTTGGGGCTTTTAGGGGTGTAGGCTGAGGGCTCTAGAGGTGTGGATGTAGGCTTAGGGTGCCGTCCGGAGATCTTGAGTGCACAAGAGCGAGAGGGTTGAGGGAAGGGAGGTCGAAGGCCGAAGCAAACCAGTTCGGCAAGGAAGCTGAAGGCTTTGCCACTTAGGCTGGTGGGTGGGAGAACCAGAACCGTCAGATTCAATTTGCTGCCTTTTTGCGTAGTGTCTTTCTTCTTGGGGTGCCACAGGGAATCTGTCAGACTGTCCGGGGACCACTTTGTCCACATATCTGCTTTCCCTCACCGGCGTTTAGAGCCCAGGATGTTGCGCCGTGCTACCTACCTCAAGCCAAGTGTTTACTTGCGAACAAGTCCTCGAGAGCTTGAGGTTTGGGGTTTAGGACTTCCCGGGACCCAAACTCCAACGCCCGAAATTCGGCAACCATGAACAGCCCCAAAACCCCCAAAGTGTCCGCCTGCACGAGGGTCGATCTCGGCCGCGCGCCGACGCGGGGAGAAGTGGCCAAGAAGAAGCTGGAGGCAAGGTGTTATGTTATACTATGTCATACCTCTGTCATGTTGTTCATCTTATACTGTATCACGCTATATTACATAACATGATAGAATAGATTCTCCGGTTCCTCGAGCCAGTGCTCCGAGTCTTGAGCACTAAGCCCTGAAGTTGTCCGACAGCAGATTCTGCCGTTTGCGGGAAGCAAAGCCCTCTGGACTCCTAGCCCCAAGTCTTCAGTGATTCAGAGCTTTGGCCTTAGAGCGCGCACCTAAACTCTAAGCCCTAGGCCCTTAACCCTAATAGTGCATCCTTCAGCCCATAATGGTAGGAGCCCAACTTCCGGGCGTGTAGTCTTTTAGGCAGGGCACTTAAGGCTCCTTGCGGCGGGCAGGCATTTGGGCCCTTTCTTTCCTTGGTTTCCCTATTTGGGGTTCGGGCTTGGGAGGCTGTAGGGTTTTGGCTTTGGGCTTCGGTGTGGCGACGAAGCCTTGGAGTAACCCTTAGAGCCTGTTCCGGGGGCGGGGTTAGGGGGCTTAGGGTCCACAACTGTCAGCCATGCGCGCAGCGCCACCGGCCAATGATCTGTTGGCGATTCGAGGGGTTTAGGGTGTAGGGCCTTTTGCTCCACGAAGAGTGAGCATTCTGGTTGTCAGCTACAGTAGCAGTTTTCGAGCGGTTTCGGGGGGCTGTCCAGGTTTGTTTATGGAGTGTGTGAGCAAGCCTATTTCTAGAAGCTCTGCCTGAAGCGTCCAGCCCCCGAGAATGACCCAAGCTGCAGGAAGCAGTTGGCAGGCCGCCGACGCAGCAGGAGATCCGAAAGGAGGCTTTGCATTGTTATTTTTTGTGTTATCTTTTTCTCTGGGGGGGGGTTTGCGATGGATGGACTTGAGGGGTTCAGGGTTTTGACCTGTGCAGGTTCACGTTGAGGCTCGGCGTTGAACTTCTGAGGTTCCTGGTTTTGTGGAAACCGTCTAGCCACGGCTTTGGGTCGCTTCAGTCGGAGTGCACGTCTTCGGGGCCCCGGGGTGGGGGGTCCGTGCAGACCTCCTTCCCCTGCACAGGTCAAGAGAGCAGTGAAGATCGAGGTGAAAAAGGAAGCGGCGCGACAGGCCGGGGCCTGCAAAGCCCTTTAGAACCTCCAGGGGGGGGCGCCAAGGATGCCAGAACACATGAAGGCCTCTCCTCTCCTCTGCGCAAGGGTCGAAACATGCAGAGTCTTTATGGGCCGGCCCTGCCTGGCTTAAACTTAAACCCCTACTCTCTGAGCCCTGAGCTCCAACTTTGCCTTGAACCCTGCGGGCCCAGTGCCACGAATGCCCTAAACCCTGGGCCTTGCACGCCCAAAGCCTGCAATAGGCTTCATAGAAGGCGTTAAGTTCAAGTTCTTCAAAGTAAAGGTTTACAGGAGCTCCTGAAGAGCTAGTGTATCACACTCCTGTCATGTCGCTATATGCAGTTCTGATTCTTGAGACCCCGTGGTGATAGTTTTCTAAATTTCGGCGTAAGTACGTTCCCCCTTAGTGGGGCTCCAAACGACTATTCCACTTGAATGCTCTTTGTACAACCCCTCCACAGCTCTACGAAACCCTCATGCAACCAGCCTTCGAATCATTGAGGCCGCTTTTCCGAAACGCCAAGTGTTGGTGATTGAGTTTTTGGGCCTCCGAAGCACTGCGACATGCAGTAAGTAGTAAGGTTTCCGGAGCACTCGAAGCCCTACTAGAACCCTCAAAAAGCGCGAGACGGGAAACCTGAGACGCTCCAAACTCCCTAAGCCTAAACCCTACAGAACCCTAAACCCTAAAACCCTACAGAACCCAAAAAACCCTAAACCCCAAAGCTCTCATCAGGAGAGGCAGAAGAGGAAGGAGCAGGAGAGGGAGAGAGAGGAGGTGGCGACGCCTGTGTCGCTGCAGGCGCTCTCGCCTCAAGCTGAGAAGATCGTGAAAGGGATCTATAAGGGTTTCTAGAAGGGGTTCTATGGGGTTTTAGGTAGAAGTATGGTTATGATTCGATATTTCTAGCTTTCAGCTTCAGAGGGTTGCCATGTAGAAATCCAAGGTTCGTTTCAACTTGTCCCTCAGGCAGTTAAACCTATGTGTATGATTCGTCTACGAAGTATCACAACATGGCTAGCAAACAGTCCTCCGCGGCTGTAGGGCCCCTTTTTTCACACGCGGGGCATTGCAGACCTCGGCCCGGCAAGGAGAAGGTGAAACGTGACAAGAAGGGCGACAAGAAGCGGAGACCTGAGTGTGACCTGTGCCAAGTAGGGGATTTTCATTGCTAGCAAGGGGCTTTGCAGCTTCTCTTCATCGTGCTGTCTTTCCATATGCCTGGCTTTTCATACCGACATCTTTCAGCATTAGGCCCAGATGTGCAGCACCGCCACCTTTGGAGATGATAAACCGTGCACACCTGCATTATTTATTAAATTCCAATCGTTGTGAAGCTGGATGAGAGCGACACGGTGCGTTGTCATTCTTGTTGATTCTTCCAAACCCTTTCGAGTTAAGACCACATCAGACTTCTTCGTCCGCGCTTCTTCCCTTCGTGCTGCAACTCCCTGGCAAGCTCTAAGTACTGCTGTGGGAGAAACAAACAGAGTTAGAGAGCTTTTCTGTTTGTTCTTTTGATTCGTTCCACACCACGATTAGACTTGTTCGGGCCCTTAACCTGGGCGCTGTGCCAAACTTCCGTGAATCTTGTACAGGTTGAAAGACAAATCGTGTTGATACAAAATCTGTTGAAAGTATACCACGGCTCGAGAGACATTTCAAACACGGTGTTGTTCGGCGTCATGAAGATAGATGGCGGCAGGAACAGGAAAGCAGAGCATGAATCTTTACTGGTGACACAAGCCCTTTAACTCATGTAAACTGTATGAGGCCTTATATATGCCCAAACTAGAATCATTTTCCACATCGAAAGTTCTAAACAGACTGTATGAACCCATGACCGAAACTTGAGTCGCCACACTTAAAGGGACTCAATTGAAATACTTTCGCAGGGACTCATTTGAAACACTTTCGAAGGAACTCGTTTGAAATAATTTGGAAGGACTCATTTGCAACACTTTCGAAGGGACGCATCTGAAACACTTTCGAAGGGACTCATTTGCAACACTTTCGAAGGGACTTTTGAAACATTTTCGAAGGGACTCGTTTGAAACACTTTAGGCTTCGACCATTTGGTCACACCACTTGAGTGACATCGCTCAGGAGTTGGTTACACCACTTGCATTGGAACACTTAGGGTCACCTCCTATCCTAGAGCGACTTGAACACTAAGGTTACCACTTGCATGCACAGATTAGAGGTTTGGTGCACCACTTGAACACTTGGTCGCCACTTGGATCGCACAGCAGATTCACCACTTAGAACACAACTTTGACATGTGACTCAAGTGATGTGACCAAGTAGTGTGATCGAAGTGGTGTAGCGACTCCAGCACCCGTGAGTTAAGCAGGTGCCAAGTGGTATTCCATGTGGTGACCTGGTGACCTTGAGTGCTGTGACCCGAGTGGTGTGACCAAGGTGTAAGCGAAGTGGTGTGGCGACCCAAGTGGTGACCCTTTCAAGCGGTGTACTGAGTGGTGACTGAAGTGTTCTCACGCAAGCGGTGTGACCATCTCCGGAGTGATGTGACTCGAGTGGTGTGGCCAAGTGGTCGAAGTTGTGTGGCGACCTAAGTAGTGACCCAAGTGGTGTCAAGTAGTGTTCCAAGTGTGGCTAAAATCTGCTGTGTGGTGACCCACCCATGAGCGGTGTGATCCAAGTGGTGTGTGATCGAGGTGGTGTAGCGACCCAAGTGGTATCAAGTGGACTTTAAGGGTGTTCTAAGTCTAAGTGGTGACCTAAATCTGTTGTGCGATCCAAGTGCCAAGGTGTAATCGGAGTGGTGTGGCGGCCCTAGTGGTGACCCTTTCAAGTGGTGAACTTAGTGGATCGAAGTGGTGCTTAGTGGTGACGAAAGTGTTCTAATGCAAGTGGTGTGACCAACTCCTGAGTGATGTGACTCGAGCGGTGTGACCAAGTGGCGACCCAAGTGGTGACCCGCACCACTTCGATCACACCACTTCGATCACACCACCCACCAGTTGGATCGCACAAAAGATTTGGATCACCACTTGGAGCACCACCTGGGTCACCACTTGAGTCGCCACACCACCTCGATCATGCCGCAGTTGAGTTGCTGCTGTGAGAACACACATGTGTGTTGCAGAAAGCAGGGAACCCTGGCTCATTTTTGGATTTGTGTGGCAGGCACTTGATGTTAAATTTTAAAGTTGAGTTGCTGCTGTTGGAAAAAGACACAAATCCTTTTGTGTTGTGGGGCAGAATCTTGATGTTAAATTTTTGTGACAAAGTTGAGTTGCTTCCGTGAGAGCACGCATGTGTGTTGCAGAAAGTAAGGAGCCCTGATGTTAAGTTTTTTTTGGAAAAGTTGAGTTGCTGTTGTGATATCACACGCAGTTAAAGCAGGGAACCTTGGCTCAGCTCGGGGTTTGTGTCGCAGAAGTGTGATGTTAAGTCTTTATTGGAAAAGTTGAGTTGCTGCTGTAAGAACACACATGTGTGTTGCAAAACGCAGGGAACCCTGGCTTATGTTGTTGCAGCTGCAACGTTTTTGTGTTGGCTGCTGCTGCTTTTGCTGTTGTTGCAGTCCGGTGTTGGATTAAAGCTGTTTCTAAACAGGTGCCCAAGTAGCCCAGAAGGATTGCTGTGCTGTGGTTCTTCTGTGTGTGGTGTTGTTGGTGAACACACATGTGTGTTCCCAGAGAGTTAATGCTCCTGATGGTTCTTGTTATTTTCTTGCGGATTTATGGGCAAGCGGGGGCCAACACCAAAATTGCCTACAAATGCTGGTGTGTTTGGGGTGGGCTGCTTATGCTGTTGGTGAACAAACACATGTGTGTAGCGAAGCATAAGGTTGTTTCTGCAGCTGCCCTGTTTACGTGTTGGACTGCTGCTGCTGTCGCTGTCGCTGTTGTTGTTGTTGCAGTTCGGTGTGGGGTGGAAACTGCTATCAACCAGGGGGGGGGGGGGTAACCCATCAGCCCTGCTCTGCGGTAGTTTTTCTATGTGGTGTAGTTGGTGAGCACACACACACATGTGTGTTCCGGAAAGGGCAGTACCCATGATGGTCACTGTTAAATTTTCTGTTTATTGGCAAGCAAGGGCCATGATTTAAATTGTCTACGGGTGGAGTGTATGTGACGTGTTGTTGTGGTGGAGCACAAACATTTGTGTAGCAAGACATATGATGTTAAAACGTATGATTCTCATGGTGTTGCTGCAACTACCCAGGTTTAGCCTTGGATTGCCGCTTTTGCTGCTTTTGTTCCTGTTGTTGTTGTTGTTGCAATTCGGTGCACCCAGGTAGCCCAGAAGTGTTGCTTAGTTGTGCTTCTTCTATTTGTGGTGTTGTTGGTGAACGCGCAGATGTGTGTTCCCAAAAAGTATATGCTCATGATGGTTTTTGTTTTTTTTGGCACAGGTGCCAGGACCAAACTTGATCACAAATGCTGGTGTTGTGTTTGGGGTGGGGGCATGCTGTCGTATTGCTGGACAACACAAACATGTGTGTAGCAAGACATATGATGTTCATGATGTTGTTGCAGCTGCCCTGTTTTACTGTTGGGCGGCTGTTGCTGTTTCTGCTGTTTCTGCTTTTGTTGCAGTTCGGTGTTGTCCTAAACCTGCCGAGTTCGATTTTGGTGTTGTTAGTGAAGACACACATGTGTGTTCCCAACGGGCAATGCTCATGTTGTATCTTGTTTGAGGTTGAACACAAACATGTGTGTAGCGAGTCATATGATGCTCAAGCTGTGCTGTTTCATGGGTAGGTAGGGGCCACTATCAAAATTTGTTACAAATGCTGGTGTGTTTGAGGTGTACTTTATGTGGTGTTGTTGGTGAACACACACATGTGTGTGTAGCAAAGCAAAGCAGACGATGCCCATGATGTTGTTGTTGTTGTTGCAGCTGCAATGTTTTTGTGTTGGCTTGCTGCTGCTTTGCTGTTGTTGCAGTCCGGTTTTGGTTTAAAGCTGTTTCTAAACAGGTGCCCAAGTAGCCCAGAAGGGTTGCAGTGCTGTGGTTCTTCTATATGTGGTGTTGTTGGTGAACACACATGTGTGTTACCACAAAGTTAATGCTCATGATGGTTCTTGTTATTTTCTTGCGGATTTATGGGCAAGCGGGGGCCAACACCAAAATTGCCTACAAATGCTGGTGTGTTTGGGGTGGGCTACTTGTGTTGTCGGTGAACACACACATGTGTGTAGCAAAGCATAAGGTTGTTTCTGCAGCTGCCCTGTTTGCGTGTTGGACTGCTGCTGCTGTCGCTGTCGTTGTTGTTGTTGTTGCAGTTCGGTGTGGG
>CAJNJA010042975.1:3805-16416 GCA_905231915.1 Symbiodinium necroappetens | reverse complement strand
CACACACACATGTGTGTTCCGGAAAGGGCAGTACCCATGATGGTCACTGACAAATTTTCTGTTCATTGGCAAGCAGGGGCCATGATTTAAGTTGTTTACGGGTGGAGTGTATGTGATGTGTTGTTGTGGTGGAGCACAAACATTTGTGTAGCAAGACTATGATGTTAAGACGTATCATGCTCATGGTGTCGCTGCAACTACCCAGGTTTAGCCTTGGATTGCCGCTTTTGCTGTTTTTGTTCCTGTTGTTCCTGTTGTTGTTGTTGTCGCAATTCGGTGCACCCAGGTAGCCCAGAAGTGTTGTTTAGTTGTGCTTCTTCTATTTGTGGTGTTGTTGGTGAACGCGCAGATGTGTGTTCCCAAAAAGTATATGCTCATGATGGTTTTTGTTTTTTTTGGCACAGGGGCCAGGACCAAAATTGATGACAAATGCTGGTGTTGTGTTTGGGGTGGGGGCATGCTGTTGTATTGTTGGACAACACAAACATGTGTGTAGCAAGACATATGATGTTCATGATGTTGTTGCAGCTGCCCTATTTTACTGTTGGGCGGCTGTTGCTGTTTCTGCTGTTTCTGCTGTTGTTGCAGTTCGGTGTTGTCCTAAACCTGCCGAGTTCTGATTTTGGTGTTGTTAGTGAAGACACACATGTGTGTTCCCAAACAGGCAATGCTCATGTTGTATCTTGTTTGAGGTTGAACACAAACATGTGTGTAGCGAGTCATACGATGCTCAAGCTGTGCTGTTTCATGGGTAGGTAGGGGCCACCACCAAAATTTGCTACAAATGCTGGTGTGTTTGAGGTGTACTTTATGTGGTGTTGTTGGTGAACACACACATGTGTGTGTAGCAAAGCAAACCAGGCGATGCCCAGAAGTGTTGCTTAGCTGTGCTTGTGCTATCTGTGGTGTTGGTTGTGTGTTCCCAAAGGGGCCAGGACCAAAACTGCTCACAAACGCTGGTGTTGTGTTTGGGGTGGGGGCATATTGTGGTATTGCTGGACAACACAGACAACCTTATGCTTTGCTACACACATGTGTGTGTTCACCAACAATAGCACAAGCAGCCCACCCCAAACACACCAGCATTTGTAGGCAATTTTGGTGCTGGCCCCCGCTTGCCCATAAATCCGCAAGAAAATAACAAGAACCATGACTTTGTGGTAACAACACCACATATAGAAGAACCACTGCACAGCAATCCTTCTGGGCTACTTGGGCATCTGTTCAAAAGCAGCTGTAAACCAACACCGGACTGCAACAACAGCAAAAGCAGCAGGCCAACACAAAAACATTGCAGCCGCAACAACAACATCTACCTGGGGGCACCGAGTTGCAACAACGACGACTCGAACAGCAGGAACAAAAGCAGCAAAAGCGGCAATCCAAGGCTAAAGCTGGGTAGGTGCAGCGACACCATGAGCATGATACGTCTTAACATCATATGTCTTGCTACACAAATGTTTGTGCTCCACCACAACAACACATCACATACACTCCGCCCGTAGACAATGGCCCCTGCTTGCCAATAAACAGAAAATTTAACAGTGACCATCATGGGCACTGCCTTTTCCGGAACACACATGTGTGTGTGCTCACCAACTACACCACATAGAAAAGAACCATCGCAAAGCAGGACTTGGCAGTTTCCAAGTTCGGTGTTGTCCTAAACCTGCCGAGCCGGTTGTTCTGACTTTGGTGTTGTCAGTGAAGACACACATTTGTGTTTCCAAACAGGTAATGCTCATGTTGTATCTTGTTTTTTTCTTGCTCTGTTATTGGCAACCAGGGGCCGAAACCCAAATTGCTAAATGCTGATGTGGTTGGGGTGGGCTGTATCTGACATACTGCAGGTGGTATTCCTCATGAACACAGTCATGTGTCTGGCAAGAGCATATGATGCTCATGATGTTGCTACAACTGCCCGGCTTCAGTGTTGGAGTGCTGCTGGTGCTGCTGCTGTTGCTGCTGCAGTTCGGTGTGGGTTAACAGTCCGTTCTAAACAAAGGGCCGAAGAAGACCAACAATCTTGGTTTGCTGTTGTTTCTTCCTGTCTGGTTTGGTTGGCGAGCACAAACACTTGTGTGCTCGCAAAAAAATTCTCATGATGGTTTTGGCTGTTTTGTGTTGTTTTGTGGGCAGGTAGGGGCCCGGTAGGGGCCAAGAGTAAAACTGCATACCAATGCTGAGGTGTTTCGGGAAGGCTGTTACTGCACCCGGGGTTTAGTGCTGGGCTGCTGCTGCTGTTGCTGTTGTTGTTGCTGCCGCATTTCGTTGTGGGTTTGCTCTGTTGGGGTCGGTTTCTGTGTGATGTTGTTGGTGAACACACACATGTGTTTCCAAACAGGCAACGCTCACGATGTACATATGTTGTTGTTTTGTTGTTGCCTTCTTGGGCAAGCAAGGGCCAACACGAAAACTGCCACAAATGTTCGTGTGTTTGGGGTGGGCTTTCTGTGGAGTGGTTGCTGAACACGAACATGTGTGTAGCAAAACATATGATGGCATGATGTCGTTGCAGCTGCCCTGTCTCCAAATGTTCGTGGGTTTCGGGCGGGCTGTATGTGATGTGGTCTTGTGGTTGCACACTAGCAGGACTTTTGATTTTCGTGAATGCTCATTTCTTTTTTATTGCTGTTTTGTGGCTAAGACGGCTACGTCTAAAATTGTTATCATGGATGTCTGCAAAGTCTGCCTGCTTCCAGCAACAAATTAGTAACTTGCATCCAAGTCCCAAGCGATCCCAAGCGTTCTCGTGCCATGCTCGCCGCGCTCGTGTTTGGGGTGTTCTTCGCTTGTGGTGTGCGTGCCCAGCCGCCCCCAAACCCTGTCGACGAGTTCGTCGATATGGCCTTGGCTCTGTACGCAGCATTGCCGGACTGTGTTCTGGATCAATGGCCACTGGGTTGACCTCACTGTGCCGGCTGTTGGACAGGAAGATCCTTTGCAACAACTTTGCGCGCAGCTTGTGCCAGATCCCGAGGCCGAGGAGGCTCACCTCACTGTGGCAGCCGTGGTGGAATGGTGAGATTGGGTCAACATCGAGACGAGTTGCTCCAGTTTTGCCGTCTCTGGGCAACCATTCGCAAGGTCTTCGGGCCTGGCCCTCCAGACTGTTTCTGTTCCACGTGCCTTGAATTGTGGACCAAGCGTTCACAATGCAGGCACTGCCTGCAAATCTCAACAAGACACGGGCACAAGTGTGGCCTGACTTCTGTCACGTCGTATTACCGGCGGTTTCAAGGATCCAAGGATTCCGCCCGGTTCAACCGCTACTTGCGTCGAGTGGCGCATGGCTCCACCGAAACCATTGCCAAACGGGAGACGGACGTGGAGAACAACATTCTGGAAACCAAGCGAAAACAACGTGCCTGGGAGCAAAAGAGAAAGGACGAGGCAGATCAAATCTTGATCACCAACAGCTCGGCCATCGCTGAGTCGGTGGAAAAAGTCACGAAACAATGGGAGAAAGACACCGGCCTGTCTGCTCCCTCCAAGGCTGGCCGTTTACAGGACGGGTGTTTCAAATGTTCCCCGAATAAATGCCTCAGCTTTCAGACATGCGTGTCGCAAAACTGACACTGTCAAAAATCTTGAACATGTGTGTCACAAAATTGACATTGTCAAAACTCTAAGACACATGTGTCACCAAATTGACACGGTCAAAACTTTTAAGACATGTGTTTCACAAGTTACAGTGTCAGAACTTGGAGAGATGTGTGTCACAAAGCTGACACTGTGAAACTTTAGGAATTGTGTGTGTCACAAAACTGACACCGTCAAAAATTTTAGATATGTGTTTCGCCAAAATGACGCTGTCCAAACTTTAAGACATGTGTGTGTCACAAAACTGACACTGTCAAAACTTGAAGACATGTGTGTCACAAAATTGACAGTGTCCAAACTCTAGAACATGTGTATCACAAAATGGACACCGTCACAACTCTAAGACACGTGTGTCACCAACCCGACACGGTCAATCCTTTCAGGACATGGTTGTCACAAAACTGACACTGTCAAATTTTTAACAGATGCATGCCACAAAACAGGCAATGTCACAGCTTTTAGATATCTTTGTCGCAAAACTGACACTGTCAAAACTTGAAAAAATGTGTGTCACAAAACTGACACGGCCAAAACTTTAAAAGATGTGTGTTGCAAGACTGACACAAAACTCTCAGACATGTGTGTCACGAACTTGACACTGTCAAAACTTGAAGACATGTGTGTGATAAAACTGTCAAAATGTGAGGATGTGTGGGTTGCCAAACTGACACTGTGAAAACTTTCAGACACGTGTGTCGCACAACGGACACTGTCAAACCTTAGGACATGTGTGGCACAAAACTGTCAAAACTTGAGGATGTTTGCGTCACAGAACTGACACTGTAAAACTGTCAGACATGAGTGTCGCAAATCTGGCACGGTCCAAGCCTTAGGACATGCGTGTCACAAAACTTTCAAAACATGTGTGCCGCAAAACGGAAACATGGTCAAAACTTTCAGACATGTGTGTCGCCAACCGGACACTGTCGAAAACTCTGCACAGACCCAGGGTTGCGAGCTGATTTGAGCGTTTTTGAATCTAGGCTCATGCCACCGAAAGGCAAAAAAGTCTCATTGAGCACCAAACCCCCAATCCTTTCAAACTTTCAAGCCCCCCCCCCCCCTACAGCCCCAAAAGCCCCCCGAATTCCTTTGAGACTCCCCAAAGGCCATCCTCCAGCTCGAGCAGCCGAAGGTGTCCCTTTTGGAGGGTTTTTGTTAGGTGAGGGCTTGAATTAAGTGCTGTTTTTCCGTTGCGGTTTAGGGTATTCGGGTTTCGGGGTGCAGGGATTTTGGAAGTTTGCAGGTTTACAACTTACTGCCCTCCCATGGGTATTGCGCAAAGTGGGGAGCTGGTCTGTGGGTTCGGGGGTTTGCGGTTGAGGAGTTTCAGCCGGCAGCCAAAATGAACATGCTCATCAAGACACTCCGAAACGCCGCAATCGAGGACCCTGAGGACCCCTGCTGAGCCAAAACCTGAAACCGAAAGTCCTCAAACCAACTGCCTTCATAGCCCTAATACCTAAACCCTGAACCTCGAGCCTCAGCGCTCAATGCGTTCCAGGGGGGCCCGGAGTGCTGCTGCTGACTCAAAGCCCCGCGCTTAACAGCGCCTTCGAAGCTGGATTCTCTAGGTTCTTTATAGCGTGCCCTGAGCGGATAACTTGGAAGTGGAGCTTCCGGGTTGAGAAAGTTGAGGGTTAGAGCACTGTGACTGTAACATGCCATTGTGCTTGAGCCCGAGATCCCAATCCGCTCCGTCTGAAGAAGAAGATTCTGAAGTCCATGTTGTTCGCGAAGAAAGGGGGGTTGGGTTGTTTGGCCATGGCAGGGTACAGCAGTGCCGACTTCGGCATGCCAACTGCGTAGCTCCAATCAACGTCCAATGACGGGCTTAAGTTGAGGACTTCGCAGATGTCTTAGTCTTAGACGTTCGGAAGGACACAATGCTCAGTTGCTAGACCCTAAACGTGAAACGCGACACCATCGTTCTTTTCTGCAGTAGGGCTTAATCAAGGACTTCATAAAATCCGCGGCCATGAACTACTTCTCAGCGCTTTCAGGTAGCATGAAAGAGAATGCATGTTCTTCTTTGGATTCCCTAGGTAATTGGTTTCAATGTATTCTGTGATCTACTGTAGCACCAGAAGCCATTCTGATCACGAGGCTTTTGCGAAGCCCGAAGCAAGCCCGAACCCTAACACCCTAACCCTAAACCACTCCAAGCCCTTGATGCAACATCCATAAACCTCAAGTCTTCGCCCCGAAATTCCATGGGCCTCCGAGCCAACATGCCGCAAAAAAGCCCCGAACCCAAACTCCCAGAAGCCCTGACCCCTAAAACTCAACGAACCCCCGAATCCTAAACCCTACCGAAAACCCCCAAACCGTAGCCTGACCCGCCTTCCAACCCGAAACGGCCTTCTTGAATCCATGATAAGGCCCTTATTTAAAGCCATCTCATCGAGAACCCGAGGCCCTCGTCCGAGTCCGGCAGCCGACTCGACTCGCGGGGAAAGCGACCGGGCGGCACGGGTTCTACAGGGCTTTGAGTTTGGGCTTTGGGGGTGTTCAGTCAGGGCTTTGATGGTCTAGGGTGTCGGGGTGTTGTGTTTAGGGAAGGCACTGCAGATTTTTGGGATCTTGGGATCAGCGAGCCGTTTGTACATGCGAAAGTACTGGTACATGCATATGTACACAGATGCAAGCATACGTACGAACACACATACATCACACATACATGCATGCATATGACGTCCATGCATTCATGCACCTGTACACATCTGTACACTCATGCATGAATATCTACATATCTCTTTGTTCATGTATACCTATACTTGCGACCTTCGGTGTTCTCGTGCCTTTATAGTGTGTTGCTCCAATACAACCCCCTGTTGAAGTGCATGCCAAGAAAGGAACTTTCAGGACGTAGAGCCTTTGGGGGTTTGGGAAGGGGAGTCTTTACGTCCCTGCTTCTTAGCTAGGAAGCGCACCGAATCTGCTGCTTCGGGCCCGCTGCTTCGAGACTTGACAAGCCCTGACTCTTGAGCCCGACAGAACCCGGAAACCCAAACCCATGAACCCTCAATGAAACACTCCTTTAAGGAGATCTTGAACGGAATCGTTCCCCGACATGCCTGAAATCCTTAACCCAATTCCTAAATCCCTAAACCCCTAAACCCCCCATAGCTTACACCCCTAAACCCCTGAAGCCCTAAACCCTAAGAAACACCAAGAAAAACCCCGAGAGGCAAGGCTCTGGGCTCGGAAGCCGGGGCGGCTCGCGGCAAGGGAAGAGGGGGCACTCTGAGCTGCAATTTTTTTAGGGGCCTCGAGAGTTACAAATAGTATCTTGGGGGGTTCCTTAACTTTGAATAAGATAGAGGTTTGGCCTAGGAGTTTAGGGTGTCGGTGGTTGGGGCCTAGATGGTTGCCAATATTTTTTTTTGTTTTTTTTTTGGGGGGGGTCCTTGTTATGAATGTAGTATAACGGGCCCCAAAACCCTGTTCGAATGATTAAGGCCCCCTACAGTACCCCTTTCTGCTGGGTTTGGGGGGTTAGGGGTGTTAATTGTGTTTATAGCGGTTTAACGAGGTTATACCAGAGCTCGAATATTTTGTTTGAAGTTAGGGTTCAGGGTAGGGTCTTGTGACCTGTAGAAAAAATTACCCGCAAAGGATTCTCGAGAGCAAGATTTTCACCAGGGGGGTATGGTGCTGATCTCTATGTTGGCTGCACAGCCGCGTGGCATCCAGCCTCATGCACAGAGGCTTTGACTCCTCGATGGCTCCTCCCCATGCCCCACGCATCATGTGCAAGAGCGGGAGCCTCTGTGTGGGTCAACCAGGTCCTTAACCGCGCATCATGGCGAGCATCATGTGCATCAGTTGGGCCAGTCCTGACCAAACCAAACCCTAAACCGCACATCATGGCGAGCATCAGGTGCATCAGCTGGGCCGTTCCTGCCCAAACCAGCTTCTTCTCAACCGCGTACATGCCGAGCATCATGTGTATCAGTTGGGCCAGTCCTGACCAAACCAAACCCTAAACCGCGCATCATGGCGAGCATCAGGTGCATCAGCTGGAGCCGTGGTGCCCAAACCAGCTTCTCAACCGCGAACATGGCGAGCATCATGTGCATCAGTTGCGCCAATCCTGACCAAACCAAACCCTAGACCGTGCATCATGGCGAGCATCAGGTGCATCAGCTGGGCCGTTCCTGGCCAAACCTGGTTCCTAACCACGCATCACGGCGAGCATCATGTGCATCAGCTGGGCCGCGCATGGAGCCGTACTCGCCAAACCAGCTTCTCAACCGCGTACATTCCGAGCATCATGTGCATCAGTTGGGCCAGTCCTGACCAAACCAAACCCTAAACCGCGCATCATGGCGAGCATCAAGTGCATCAGCTGGGCCGTTCCTGGCCAAACCTGGTTCCTAACCACGCATCACGGCGAGCATCGTGTGCATCAGCTGGAGCCGTGCTGCCCAAACCAGCTTCTCAACCGCGTACATTGGCGTATATGCCGAGCATCATGTGCATCAGTTTGGCCAGTCCTGACCAAACCAAACCCTGAACCGCGCATCATGGCGAGCATCAGGTGCATCAGCTGGGCCGGTCCTGGCCAAACCTGGTTCCTAACTACGCATCACGGCGAGCATCATGTGCATCAGCTGGAGCCGTGGTGCCCAAACCAGCTTCTCAACCGCGTACATGCCGAGCATCATGTGCATCAGATGGGCCAGTCCTGACCAAACCAAACCCTAAGCTGCGCCTCATGGCGAGCATCACGTGCATCAACCGGGCCGTTCCTGGCCAAACCTGGTTCCTAACCACGCATCACGGCGAGCATCATGTGCATCAGCTGGAGCCGCGGTGCCCAAACCAGCTTCTTCTCAACCGCGTACATGCCGAGCATCATGTGCATCAGTTGGGCCAGTCCTGACCAAACCAAACCCTAAACCGCGCATCATGGCGAGCATCAGGTACATCAGCTGGGCCGTTCCTGGCCAAACCTGGTTCCTAACCACGCATCACGACGAGCATCATGTGCATCAGCTGGAGCCGTGGTGCCCAAACCAGCTTCTCAACCGCGTACACGGGCGTACATGCCGAGCATCATGTGCATCAGTTGGGCCAGTTTTGAACAAACCAAACCCTAAACCGCGCATCATGGCGAGCATCAGGTGCATCAGCTGGGCCGGTCCTGGCCAAACCTGGTTCCTAACTACCCATCACGGCGAGCATTAAGTGCATCAGCTGGAGCCGTGGTGCCCAAACCAGCTTCTCAACCGCGTACATGCCGAGCATCATGGCGAGCATCACGTGCATCAGCCGGGCCGTTCCTGGCCAAACCCGGTTCCTAACCACGCATCACGGCGAGCATCGTGCGCATCAGCTGGAACCGTGGTGCCCAAACCAGCTTCTCAACCGCGTACATGCCGAGCATCATGTGCATCAGTTTGGCCAGTCCTGACCAAACCAAACCCTAAACCGCGCATCATGGCGAGCATCAAGTGCATCAGCTGGGCCGTTCCTGGCCAAACCTGGTTTCTAACCACGCATCACGGCGAGCATCATGTGCATCAGCTGGGCCGCGCATGGAGCCGTGCTCGCCAAACTAGCTTCTGAACCGCATACATGCCGAGCATCATGTGCATCAGTTGGGGCAAATTTGAAACCAAAGTAGGTTCTAATCCGTGCATCATGGCGAGCATCATGTGATCAGCTGGGCCGTTGCTGGCAAAATCTGGTTCGTAACCGCGCATCATGGTGAGAGCCTTGTCACGTTCTTGACCGCACATCATGGATGTGCATCAGCTGAATGCGCAAACGGGCCACGGGAGAGAATTTTGAAGAGAAGAGGCCGATGGATTGACATGATTGACGGCAAAAAGCTTCTTCACTGGAAGCCGTACTGTGGAAGCGTCAGCAGTAATTCCAAAACTTCAATCGACAAGTAGCTTAAGTCCCAAACCGTGCCAAACCGTGCACCTTAAATCCTCACTAATAAGCCGACAACGTAGCTGAGGTCCCAAACCGCGACAGACCCAGGCATTTGACTTGCATTTTTTTCGCAACGTCCGGCGCAAAAACGCGCTGAGCACGACAATCTTCAACCCTGGGCTCAACCATCGCATGCACAACCAACAGGGCTTGCAATGCATGCAAGACCTGCAAGAAAGTTCCAACAGTCACATCGGGGTATCAAAACTAGAAGTATCGCGCCCGATAGAACATCGGACCCAAGCCCCGGCAAGCCGAGGCACAAGAGAGGATCCATGGCGCAAGCCCCGGGATGTAAGGCGTGGGATGATAGTGATATTCTAACTTCTAACTCCTTTCGCTAATTCCGAAATCATGAACCCGAAGACTAGACCTGCTTGGGGTGTGGCAACATGGTAACCCCCTCACTGTAGCAGTCTGGCAAGAGCCATACCTGATGCTGCAGTGTTCGTATGGCTGAAGTCCGTCCCTTAGTTTAGGCTCCTCTCGCGTGTATCAACAGCTCGTTAAGCAGCAACTCGGCCAAACCTTGAATCCTAAACCTCACACCCAGGATGTAAGGTGTGCAGAACCCACCCCACATTCCTCCTCGTAATAATACATTCCCCAAACCTGAGATCCTAAAGCTTGAACTCTTTCACCCAGCGCCTGGGACGGCATGCCTGTGAATCTATCCGAAACCACGCTCTGCGAGTTGGGGGTGCAAGCTATTGGTCGGTAGGTCTATAGTCACGGGCCACGCTAGACTTGTCTTGCGAAGAAGAATCCATCCTAGTGATCCGCGTAAGGCCGGCAAAAGCACGGCTGGTTAAAATGATCTGCAGTTGAAGGCTCTAGTCATGAGCCATAGGCCCTCCGTGAGTCGCAAGCTCCTAAACGTAACCTTAGATTTAGCCTTTGGGCGCCAGGCTCGAGGCTTTAGGCTATCGGCCAGAGAGCCGTAGTTCTTCATGAGGACCCTTAGGGGTAGGGGGGACCTAAGAAGGCCCCATTTAGGGAAGTAGAGTCCCCTACCCCCCCGTCCCCCTTACCCAAATAAGGGTCCCGATGAGTTCTAGGCATAGAGTATGTAGGTTTAGCAAGGGCCCCCCTATGAGTTCTCGACGTAGAGTTTAGGTTTAGGGCCCGGGGTCTCCACTCCTGGGCTTCAGGGACCCGGTGGTCTGGCTTTCGGCTCTGGGTTTTCGTCTAGGTGCCCGCGAGTGCAAGCGTACGTCTTCGGGTTTCAGCCTGTCTCTCTCTTTAGGTTTGAAGGAGCACGCGAAACCCAAGACCTCCTCGCTGCCTGAATCTTGGACCTTGCATCCTGGACTCCTGGTCCTGAACCCTTCTCCGACTCCAGATCTGCTGCGGCCAGCATCGAAACAACCAGTTCCAAAGCAACAGCCCTGACACCATCCTGCCCCCCAACCCTTAAATTCTAGCATCGTTTATTTCGGAGAAGCCCTTGAGCTGTAGTGCATATTTAACCACTTGAGCGCCCTTAAGCCATGCCTAGTTGGAGATGGTCCTCAATATGTCTGGCTCGATGAGCGGCGCTGGAGCCCCAGCTAGGTGCCCACGGTCTTAGGTGTTGGAGTTGGGGGATTTAGAGTTCGGGGAGGTTTGGTCTAGTGGTTAGGTGCTTGGTTTTCAGACTCCGTGCTTTGATTGTGGGGCTGCAGGAGCAGCCTGCAAGAGCGAACGATTACAGATACCACCGCTGCCACTGGTGTTGATGTTGATACTGATACCACCACCACGACGACGACGACCACCACCACCGCCACCACCACCACCACCACCACCACCACGACCACGACGACGACGACGACGACGACCCTCCAAGGCCCTGCCGACCTCTCCAGAGAGCCTCGTAACCCTGAGGAATACCATAGGGTTTAGGGTTTAGGGTCTAGGCCTCAATATCTACAATACTATTTTGGAGGGGTTCCTTATACTGTAATGGGTCCCAAAACCTGAGTCTACTTATTCAGGCCCACAAAGTACTTCTTCCAGCACCGCTGCCACCAAGTTTACTTCTAAACTCAAGCCCAAACCCTTAACCTCTAAACCCGGAACCCCTAAAACCCTAAACGCCTTAAGCCCCGCACCTTAAACCCTAAATCCTTAAGCTCTAAACCCTAAACCCTTAACATCTAAACCCTAAACCCTTAAACCTTAAACCCCACACCTTAAAGCCTAGTCGACCCCACGCCCAGCATGCCCAGGATGAGCAGGGCATCTCGGAGGGTGACCTGGAATGGGCCCGGGCCGCGACTGGCAGGGCCTTCAACAGCACATTCATAATTCGGGTTAGGGTTTAGGGTTTATGGTTGATCATAATCTAATGCAAATATCACATTCATTTTTCGGTTTAGGATTTAGGGTTCAGGGTTCAGGGTTATTCATAATGTAATGTAGATATCACGTTCATAATGTGGGTAGTTCTCTAAAGTAGGGCCCCTTTTTTGGGGGGTCCTTTTCACGACAGCTAGCTCTGTGGAGCTTGCGGGATTTGTCGTTTACCATTCACTTAGGTAAGAGAGATCTAGGTCAAAAGCGGACGCAGGACCTTGTCTGGTCCGTTTTCAATAGTTAAAGGGAGGGGAGGGGGGGGGGCAAGTTATAGAAGGTTTGTTGTGGGGTTTCCGCCCTTCAGGCTCTGGGGTCAACACCTCATCATCTTCTTTCTTCATTACGCATGATTATCATCATCACCATCATCTTCTTCTTCGTTCTACATCATCATATCCACCTCATGCGTTTTGTCGGGGTTGGTTCTAGGGCTTCATCATAAATTCTTCATTACTAAGTACTTGTATCCTTATCTTTCATCACATTTCCTCACCTTACACATTATTTCATCATCATTGTCAGGATTTATCATAATTCCTAGATTTCTGGGGCATTTGAGGTTCTAGCGTTTTGTCATAATAAATTCTATTATGAACATTTGTGGCGGGGTTTTGTCTTGAAATTTAGTTAATCCTCACCCCCTAATTAAACTGGGGGGGCCCCCTAATAAATATTCGAGAAGTATTGTTATAATTAGGGGTATTCTTATCTCCAAATGGCCA
>CAJNJA010042964.1:12628-27281 GCA_905231915.1 Symbiodinium necroappetens | reverse complement strand
ATGTATGTATGTGTGCATGTGCATGTGCATGTGTGTGTGTATGTATGTATGTATGTATGTATGTATGTATGTATGTATATATATATATATAAGTGGGCATGCCCACTTTGGATGTGTACTCCGCTATATTGGTGCACAGTAACGTTGCCTTCGCTGAGGTAAGTGATCTGCTTCAAGCCACCACGTGGCAGCTTCTTTGAAAGGGAACTTTCCCGAGCTATCGGGGTTTGCGATTCAGCGGGTGCTAAAGGCTAAAATGGCTTTTAGGCCTTCGGAGCTTGAACATCGTACTTTGGACAAGGTCTGCAGAATTGCAACCAGTGGGCAGGTCAGTCTTCTGGCTTGGGGTTAAGTTATCCGTCGTAGATGTTTGGGGTTTGGTGGTTTGGGCGCCGGCCATGCTTCTGGTTGGACCACTACGCTCTAGACCTTTCCCGGGTCGTTTGAGTGTTCCGAGATCGGAAGCTTAAGTTTGTGTCCCGCTTGAAGTCGAAGTAGACATCTCAAACGGAGTAGCGTCGAGCCGTGAAGCGCAGCTGGAAGCCAGACTCCCCAACTCCAGTCCCTGGTGGAGATGAGAGTTAGGCTTAAGTCTTTCTTTATGGAGTGCAGCCTTCAGGGGCATGCTTGTCCCGGGAAAGAGCCTTGAATTCTCTTGGGCTGCCAGATCATCGGGCTCGACTGCATAACTCTGTTTGTGCCTGGAGCCTTAAGACCGCAAACTTGGAGCCAAACCCGAAACTGCAAGCCGAAGCTTCGGACACTGTGCCCCGAAATCCCAAATCCGCTGTGGCGCAAGCACCCCAAGACCCCCTGTCCCGGGCTCTGCCCGACATGCCCTTAAACCCCGGACCTGCCCGAGACCTTTAAGACTTAACGTTCACCCAGACGCCCCGGCACTCTAAACTTCTCAACCCCACATCCCCACAAAGGAAGCTCAGTTGCCCAGAACTGCGACCCGGCCTGGAAATTCAGCTCCGAATCATAAACGCCCGTGGTGACTAGCGCTTAGCCTAAATTCATCCCAACCCCTGCAGCCCTAAGCCCAGAATGAGCTCTAGCCCGGAAAGAGATATTCGGCAGTTGAGCCTGGCATCGTTCAGTGCCCTAAAGGGCCATCAAGTGTTGAAGCTCAAAGAGCTTTGGTCGCAGGCCGTTCCGGGATGGCAGGCTGCTGAACTTCATGTTCTTTCTAGAAAAACCAACAACAACTACTAGTAAGTGCTAAACTACACACTCAGAATGTCCGTCATGATCATCGTCGTCGCGTTGCAAACATGCAGTGGGAGCCGCAGGCAGTCGTTGCGGCAGCGTGACTGTGATAGTGATGAGAAAGCGGCTTCCATGGTAGATTCGAAGGGGATGGCGACCATATGGACGACGACATTTGTGAGGAGGACTAGGAGGAGGAGGTTGGGAAGGCTCAGACCGCTGATGATGATAATGATGACATGGTGAAGGTGATGTGAGGAAGAACGTGAGATCTTCGAAGATTGCTGCTTATAACGGTGACGAAGATGACAGTACAAATGAATAACGATGATGGTGATGCTGTGTTGTTTTCGAAGTTGTGATTGGCTTTGTGGTCAGAAATTGGTCTCAGATGGTTTAGGTTGAGGGTCCTCTTTGCAACCCTCACACTGGTTACTCTCACTGCTCCTTTTTCACAGTTTTGGAGTACAAGGGGATGTGTTCAGACTCTGTGTCTAGAGTATGTTGACTATTGACAATCCGACTCACAGCCACTTTGGGCAATGTATAGCTCCCGAGTCACGATCGGAAGCCTGCCATGCACAACATCCACGGCACAACCCGGAGTGCAGCAGTTTCTGAGGTCTTCTTTGTCGTGCTTCAGGGCTGAAGCCCCTAAAGCAAACCCTGAAGTGACCCCTAAACGGCCCTTTAGACCCTAAACCTGTTACTTGAAAATCTAGAGGAATCTCAGGGCTGGGAGCCTGACATTGACTCAGTCGAATCTTTGGGTAAGGATCGAGGCTTTAAGTTTCAGGACTAGGAAGCCCTAAATGCCAAGAATTTCAGCGTGTATGGCGCAATGGCCACTTGCACTTGCAACGCCGATAATTTGCAGGGAGATTCGGGCTCCTGTTTATCGGAACTTAGTTTAAACGTGCCACAGCCAGGATCCATAGTACGGTTCCGAGAACCCAGAAATTTGAGTTTGTCTGGGTAGGGGAAGATCAAGTTGCTCAGGGCTCACATGGTCACTGACATAGTCTTGTTGCAGCCCTCCAAAATTTCAGATGTACGACTTCAGCTTGCTACACCGAACACTGGTAGTAACTCCAGGAGTTACAGCAGACTGACAACCGATGAACTCTTCAGAGTTTAGGGTGGATGGTCTGTTGGTGAATAAGAGTCGGCTTCAGACACTGGCATGTCACGTCTGAGTTTCTCGAATGCAGTGCCCCTCTCTTTGGCAGGATTCGGAGCCTCAGTGCAAGGATCATAGTACTCGTGGTTCCTGTTGTGGGCGCGGAACTGAAGTCCCGCAGCTTTGAGAAACTCTCGTGTTTCACAGCTTATCATGAAGTGGTGTTCACTTCCTCGGGGCACACCCAGGCTTGCGGATCTTTACACTCTGCAGTAAGGAAAATCGAAGTCTCCTCTCCCCAACTCTGGCAAGTTCTTGAGGAGATGAGATGGGGGAGCATTGTAAACAGCTCTTCTCTTTCAGTTATCCCTGTTACCGTTGCTGTCACGGCTGTCAGTACGTTCAGAGCGAGAGGTGAAATAAGGCGCACAAGCACTGCTAGCATTTCTTACACATGAGTTCAATACTCTGCTTCGCATTGTTACGAGTCTACCGTGGTTTGTACAAATACATGCATTAGGACTTGTGAGCATCGACCAAGTATTCTCAAGGTACAACTGACGAAGCCTCGAGCAAGGCAAGCGTTGCTGAAAAAATCAGCCGACGTAGTCTCTCTTGCAGGCGAAATCGACCGGGTGCCGAAGCAAAAGCTGTCATGCAGGAAATATGCCTTAAGATACATTGTAACAACCAAAATAAGGTTTGTACTGACTGCTATAGGGCAATTACTGGGATTCTCAAGGAGCTGAGCTGCACCAAGACCTCAGGCACAACAGCTGGAACATCTGATTTAGGAGCTATCCGGAGCCCAGGGATTACAGTTTCGGGGTGTCGTGCTTCCTCGGTTTTGGGATTTATGTGTTGAGGTGGTTGCCCGACTTCTGAAAATATAGTATACCCCGAAACCTATCCTACGTATTCAAATCGCTGCTTGAGCCTCATCAAAGCCCCATGAAACCCTGGCAGCCGATGCTGCATCAGTCTTGGCGGGTACTCCGCATGTCGTTGCTGCTCCTTTTGGTTTCGTGCTCTGGTTGTGCGGCCTTTAGGCTACAGGAGACCCGAATATAATACAACATGATAGAGTATAGCATAATATAATACAATACAATATAGTACAATGTAATATACTGCATAGTACTATAGTACAATAAAACACAATACAATATTGTATGATATAACATTTTGTATTATAATGTAACATTGCATGTATCATGAAATACAATATGTCACAACATGACACAATATAACACCTTGAAACAGCCGTCTAAGACCCTCCTAAGCGCCAAGGCTGGGCCCCTTGCAACTTCAGATGAGCAGAGTTCAAGAAGTGGGAGAGGCAGAGGGTTGTGTGCTTTTGGGGTCTTCCGACGATCTTAATCGGGGCTTATAAACCGGTTTCTGATTAAATAGGCTTTCGGGGCGGTTCAAGGTAGGCTTGGGCACGAAGGTCTCGGGGTGTGCGCTTGAACGGCATGAGAAACTGTGGGTTGAGGTGCAGAGTTTGCGGGCTCAGGTTCTACCGCTTGCGCAATTACGGTCCTTCTGTTGCAAGACTATCCGAAGCTAGGCTTATTCTCGCATGATTGAAGTGCAGGGCATTGGAGTTGTTGCACCGTAGGATTCACAAGTTCCATTAAGCAGGGTCCAATCCACGCCAGAACAGAACCCTTGAGCAAGGCTCTAAGCCCCGGAAGTCTAGGACGCAAGCCTCATGTGCACCGCCAGAGGGGCTTAAGCTTAAAAAGCCTCCAATGCATTGTACAATGCAGCCCGAACGGCTCCTAGACACCAGAAGCCTTCTCGCTCCAAAGGCCTGCGTGAACCTTCGGCGAAGGGTTCCTCGTACAGCACTAGTCACTAGTACTGTACTAGTACTTCCCGAACATCATAGTTTGTGCGTGTTTCAGCCAGTTCTGGCTTCTCCGTGCCATCCGCCAATGTAACCAGAAATTCTGAACCTTGAATGTGGAGAAGCAGCTCTGGACTTGCGGCCTGCTTGCTGCCGCAGACTACGAGTTTTGCCGACCTACACATTCGTGTATGGAGTATGTGGTCCGCACACAGCTTGTTTGCCTAGTCATGTCGTCTTGATTTATGAACACACGCCTCTGTTTGCATGCATCAGCACAGCTGCTGTTTCTTCGTGGCATGTGAGGCCAGCATCTTCAACCTAAGCGTAGGTTCCCAAAGCTTTCTGCGGGCTCCCCCCAAGCTCAGATGCCATGATGGCACAGGGCGGACTTATGTAGTTTTAGCTGTTCTAGCTGCGATTCCGAGACCTTGGTCTTTAAAGTGGAAGCCTCAACCTTCTGAGCCCCCGGTGCTTCGGCAAGTTTGCTGCTCTAAGGCCTTACCGGGCTGCCAGCCGAGGAGCAGCAGTGACGGGGCGCAGGCGCCCTGAGAAGCTTTTCATTCACCCTACATTTCTCTAGGGCTCGGGATTGAAACCCTGCACACTGTGGAGTTCGGGATCTCAGAGACGTCTGTAGGCCCTGTACTGCACCAGACGATCCTTGAACGACTTCTTCATTGTTCGGAGGCCCCGGGAAATCGGCAAGCACCAGTCCCATGTATGTCAACGTATCTCCAGTAAAGAGTCCCATGGCCAGAAATCAACACACAGCCTTGTCCCGTCAGAGGCACACATCCCTCGCCCGTCGTCAGGTTTGGGGGAGCCCTGTGCTTTTGGTGCCACTCTCCCATGTGTCGGGCCCCTAGCATGACCAAGCGGACCAAGCCCCTCTTGCTCAAGTCTCAAATGCCAAGCCCGAAACCTAAATCCTGATTTCGACATCTTAAACCCGAAACCTTGAATGCCTGTCGTATAGCCGAAACCTCAGCAGAGGAAAAGGTAGGCGGAGGTCGAAGCGATGTATGTCAAGGGGCTAAGCTTTAGCATGTCTCTTCTGATTCACCTTACACCACTGTTTTTTCGCACAGGCTTGTTACTCACTTTAAGTGCTGGGGCCCCTATGTTGCGACCTCAGATTTAGGCTTAGCAATGCCTCGGGTTCAGCAGCTCGGTGTTCAGGCTTCTGGGTTTCAGGATCAGGGGTTAGGCGTGCTAGGGTAACTCTGAAATTCCCACCTGTTAAGGCCAACGCAGCCAAACTGTCCACCGGACAAGCTTGCACCATCGGCCAGAACGAATGCAAAGCGCCCCCAGCCTTGGCGACCTCCCAGAACCCGACTAAAACTCAAGCAGAAGCATCAGCAAGACCCGAAAGGCCCCAAAGTGACGGCCTGCTTACGACCCCACGGCTTGGAATTTAGAGCTGGGGCTTATGGACCCCGTAACATCTTCAGCGCTTTACAGGCATACCTGACTCATGAACCTGACCGGTCCACTCGATTTGTTGGATGCGGAAGCAAGCAACCCAAGCACCTTTTAGAGTCAAGCCCCATTCCTTCTAGGACTCCGAGCGCGCAGGACCACAGAGACAGCTTACTTGGAGCTTAAAAGCCAAGCCCTAAAAATTCCCTAGAGCTCGAAAGCCCTGGGCACTGGTGCCTACATCCAATTGAGTAAAGCCTAAACAGAAGCCCTAAACCTTGACACCTCAATCCGAAGCGGAAGGAAGGGTGGAGTCCTTGGCGATGCCCAGCTACTTGGAGATGCTGCCGCTACCGTCGCCGGGTGCCCAAAGAATTCCTGCACGCAGGAAATTCACAAGGCCAAGTCAATCTAAGCCGGTTGGTCAATCCCCACGCCCCCTAAACAGGGTAGTGCTCCCTTGGGCTCCTAGGCACTCTGGGCATGGGTGCGGAGTCTATAAGCTAGGGTGTGCGTTTTTCAAGGGTAGGGGTTTGAGTGGCAGAACCTTGAAGCCCTAGATTTGGGTTAAAGACATTGTGTTCAAGACTGTTTCAGGGGATTCGATTTCTCCACTGATATGCCCGAGCACGGGTACTTGGAAGGCCCGAGGGATCAACATCCACGATTGATTTCGACCCAATGCCTGAAGCTGGCCAAGCTTGAACCCCCAACAGAGCCTTGGGCTGTGGTTTGGTTGAGGCCGTGGCACTTTCGGTGGACACGGATCCCGACACGATCCTGGAAGCTGCCGAAGTCGGAAGCCAAGGAATCGGTCCACGTGGATGCTGACCTGTTTGTTCCTGTCTATGATCTATGCATCTGTGTATCATGTATCCGCCTGTCTTTCTGTCTGTCTGTTTATCCGCCAAAGAGAAAGAACACAAAGCATTCACTAGAGTGTAGGAGTTGGGATGAATGTCAGAGAGTCTGGATGTGTGCTTTTTGTGCCACGACATCCACAGGGCCCTCACCCCGCCAACCCATGGCAAGCATCGAGACTGTCCCTTGCGGACATTGCGGACAGCGCAAACTTGTGCCCAACAATTTTTAAACATTACAAACTAGCCCCAGGCCCCAAACCCCAAATGCTGCCGCCTGGATCCTAAGTTCCGAACCGCCGTAGCCGAGTAACTATCGAACTTAAAGTTTCAGAACTGTCAGCCACAACTAACAGCTGATCCAACCGACACCTGAGGCCCCTCCGGCCCAAATCCTCAAGACTCCTTCGGCTAAGAAACACTGGCTAGCCCAAATAGTTTCTAGAGGTGCTTGGCACAAACCCAGGAGACTGTGAACATCCCGGAAGAGACTCAGCTTCGGCCATTAGGGCTTTAGGGCTTTGCGCCTATTTTCTTGATTTGTTCCATCCTTTCCTAGGCCACAACTCGCACAGTGTCAGAATCTCTGGCCCTCACAGCAGGGGACCTCATGCGCATCTCGGCTTGAGCGTGCAGGGTTTTGGCATACTTGCGCGTCACTTGCGGTTCAAGCCATTGAGGTCTGCAGGGTTCAGGCTTTGAGCATCCGCTAGCCCACATGCGTCACAAGAAAGCTGGTATTGTTGGCCTTGCTCCACTGTGTGCAGCGGCGGCGGGTGTCTCGCGGGTATAACTCCATACATAAGGCTTGTCCTCTTCACTGTGAGGAATTGTTCGTGATGTGCCTTGGCTGCCGTTGCACGAGGCTGCCTATCGTAGTCGAGCATGTATTGCCGTTTGCCAGAAACCGTCTTCATGAACTTCCGAGCCGGAAGACTTAAAAGTCCCACGTTCAGGTCAAGTCGGTGCACCCATAGGCCCGGTCTGCCTCAGTGCTGCCGTGCGCCAGAAGGGCGTACGTGATCTTTCCCGTGTTGATGTGCCATGGAATGCTCTAGCATCTGGTCTGCATGACTTGCATCTCTTCCCTCAGCATTGCATCTGTCTTGGAAGTTATGCGAATCAGATTGGCATTCGTCTCCTCGTGGCTCCAAACAGGGATTGGAACACCGCAGCCATACGGGCCAAAGCAGCACGGGAGTTATAGCCGCGCGAGAAACTCCAAGGAAATCATGGCTGCCCAGCAGCGGCCCGTCGACGCTTTCAAAGTCACGTGGTTACAGAGGGTAGGAAGGAAACATATCGCTTGCCTTGTCGATCTTAGGGCAGACATGTTGCTTGCCTTGAAACCACCTACAACCACATGTGCTCGCCCTTCGTCTGCTTGTGCTTCTTCTTCATGGGTTCGTCGTTTGCGCCCCGAAACCACGAGCCCTGAACCCCGCGAAAAAGAGTCGTACAAACCGCAGGACGGCCATGGTTGGTGAAAGTTTGGTCGGAAATCAAGCAGAAAAGGGCTTGGTTGTATTGTCTAGCATATCATATTTACTTCGAAAAAGTTCAATGTCGCATTGTTCTCGTAGGTGGACGTATAGTCATCGTTGCAGTCATGCGAAGCAGGCTCAGCAGAGTGTCATTGGTGCATGTGCTACTGGAGGGAAGATTGGCTAAACAACGCCTAGAATGTTCAAGCGTCTAGAACGGTTCTGTAGGGGTACTTCCAGGGTGCTATCGCGGCTCTGAGCGCTCTATCATTGCTGTAGAGGGGTTTTCAGGCCTGCCCAAGCCCCTAAAGCCTTGCATGGCTCCAGGCTTTAAACAGAATTTCTCGTGACCAAGGTCGTGGCGGCTGCCGCTGCCACTGCCGGTGCAACCGCCTTCGTCGCATCTCCCGGCCAGTCAGTTACCAGCCAGCCACTGGGCCCCACTTAATCGAAGGTTTACGGTTTTGGGATGTAGGGCTGTTTTGTTAAACTCTTAATGCAGAAGTCTGGACGATTCGTCAAAGTGCCTGCATCTACTCCCGATATGTGTATACAACAAACGATGGCAAAGCCCTATTCAAACTCCACCCCCCCTCGTTCGGATTTGATGAGCTTCTATCAGGGGCCGTCTCAGAGTATATCAGTACTTGGGGGTATGCCTCTCGAAGCGCGGGACCATCACTTCTTGCAGCTCCCGCGTGCAGGTGCCTGCTGTGAGTAAGCCACAGTCAACACAAACTGCAGACACTCAAGCCCTAGACCCTGAAATCCCATTCGTGACTTCTTCTTGAACCTTCTAGAGCCCCCCCATCACATAAAAGACCTTTATACAAAGCTATAACATCATATAATATCATGTCACATCATGCCATGACATTTCATATAGAATATAATGCCACAAAGTACATTACAATACAGTAACATACAATATATAATGTTATCAGCTATACTATAAAGAGAAAATCTTGTAGAATAACTATCGTTTTGTCTAATGTAGTGCCTGAAAGGGAAAGGTTTCATCGAAACCCTGGTATGGCTCAGGTCCACTGCCCCACGCGCAGGGATCGCTCCGGCCGTCACGGCCACCGCGACGAGTGCCCAGTCTTTCTCCGCCCCGTCTCACGCTCTCCCAGCCGCCCGGCGTTTTCAAAACTTGAAAGAGACAGTGGTTGCGTATGGAATTGAGGTAGTTTGCATTTGAGGAGAATTATAAAAAGCCTGCAACAGGGCCCCCGAGTTTAGGATTCTGACTTTGGGGTTGCGGTGAAGCGCTCGCACGTGAGCTTTGCATGGGCTTGTCGAGTCTTGGCCTGGTGGGCTGAGTTCTTTGGGGCCTCAACCGGGTTTGGATGACAGCACGCAATGATGTTGGTGGGAGTTTGTGTGGCCTTTTGGATGTTGTTTAGGGGTCACGAGACCATGGTTGAAAAATCAGACATGCTGATCGGTCGTCCTATTTTCTGAGTTCGGGCTATAGCTTGTTTGCTTCTGTTCCAGAGACCCTAGTGGAGCAGAGCCAGAAGCCGACAAAGTTTCTCTCTGGCTAGCAAGCAGCCAGGCTAATCCTACATACCTCTCTGCAACAGTAGTATCCGCCATGATTAAACCCTTTGCTGAACTCTCACATAAATTGCTGAAGCCCGAGCCTTATCGCGACACCCTACGCCCCAAGTCTCACATTCACCGACAGAAGCCGTGTCTTTCCTACATGTCTTCGAGCTCGTTGTCTTTCTTCTGATCCCAGGATCTTACCCTTCAGGACATGTTTATAAGCAATTAGAGCAGAAAATCTTCAAACTGGATACCTAGAGGCCCTTGCTGGAGCAGCGGTTTTGGCCGGCGGCCGACGGAGAATGCGCAAGAGGATGGCCGTGAGGTCTGCGGCCGCTGTTATGGAGAAGTACACCTCCATGTGCAAGGAGAGGGTAGGGCTTAGGGTAGGGTGTAGGGTTTCGAGGTTTAGAGTTCAGAGGATTCTTTCGAGGGTTGGGTTCTGTTTGTGTTTCTGTGCAGGGGTTCGAGGTGTTCGGTACACATGTGATTCTTTCCTGTGTGTTCGGGGGAGAGCAGGCTTCGGGTTGACCATACCTCATCTTGGAACAGTCTTGGTACGGAGGATATATATGTGGACATGACGTGCTTTTTCCCCCTTTCACCCTAGGCTAAACACCCAAACCACGCAACCACAGTCTCCTAGTCCTTGGTTGAGGCCTTCCTAAACCAACAAAAAGACCCTTCTACTGCGAAGCTTTTGAGCACTTTCGGGCTTTTTCCAGGGACATGTCTTTGCTCTGTCCGGGCTGGGCCCGGAACCCGAGCCCAACTGCCAAAGCCCCCACCCAAAGCCCCGTTAAGGCCCCTTGAGAAATTTCCCCCGATGCCTCCAAAAGCTCCAGAACTTCCATTCGTCAGAGAGACGCAAACCGAAACATTCTGAAGCCATTATGCAGTCCCTAGAAAAGCCGCATGCATGCCGCCAGGCTGCATGTTGCAACCTTCCGTAAACCCAAAAGCTTAAATCCCACACCCTCAGCCCCAAAACCGCCAGGACTCCGACCCACCAGAGTCGATGAGAAGGCGGTTTGAGGCTGTTGTGGCTCAGGCGCAGGAGGACATCTGCAAGGCAGGGTCAGAAGTGGATTTTCGCAACAGGCGCACACTGACACCTCCATGTTGGTCGCTGCTCAACAAACTCTGAGTTTGTCAACCACCGCTTTAAAGAGCCCTAAAGCCCCACGAACCCAAATCCCAAACCCGTCTAGTGAGCCTATCTCCTTCTCCCCAGCATTCCATGTCCAGGCCATCGAGGACTGCGATGGCGGAGCCAAGCTACTCGTCCTTTCCGAGAGACTTCAAAGTAAAGCCCTTAAGCCATAGCCTTAGCTGAGCAGGCACATGTTGGGTGTAGTTGCGCCCCGGCCAGGGCCCGGGCGGCCCCTCCTCGTCCCCCCCTCCCCCCGCGAGGGATGGACGGCTACTCGGTCCTCGTGGTCTGCCCTCCCCAGCCCTCTGTAGAACAGCTTGAGCTTCGGCTTCAGGGTTCAGCTTTGAAGAGGCTGGCGGGACGTGGCAGCGGTGGGGGATACCATTCGGGGCCGGTGGAGGGGCGGGGGGTCGAGAATGCACAGCGCACGCCCATAGATATATATATATATACAAATATAAATATATATATATATATACACACACAAATACACAAGATATGTAGAGAGAGAGAGAGAGAGATTTATTTGCTTATTTATATGCACTTAGAAGATAGACAGATAGATAGATAGATAGATAGAGAGACAGAGAGAGAGAGATAGAGAGAGAGAGAGAGAGAGAGAGGGAGAGAGAGAGAGAGAGGCAGACAGAGAGAGTGAGAGAGAGTCCTACACTGACTGATTATTTACCGTTGTATATAACTTTGTGGATTCGCCTTTCTTGCATCAGCGAAGGGAAATTGGAAACTTCTGTTCTTCTTTGACCCTGTAAACACCCGGGTCTGGGTCTAGGAGCTAGTTTTCTGTTTAGTGTTTAGGCTTCAGGGTGTCGCACCATCACGAAGGCTGGATTGGTCTTTGCAGAACCATGTCATGGACAACAAAAGAAGACCGAAGCCTCAGATTCGTGGGCTCAGTCAGAATCCTATAAGGCGTTAGCTTCTGCATTCTTGACAACGTTGTTTGCAACTGGTCGCAAACGCCATTACGTCATATGAGCTGCCTCATCTGTGCACAAAACAAAGTCCTGAGGTATGAACATGAAGCCTGACACGTCCTTCGAGCTTTCAAGTTCAGGATTTAGAATCTTTAGGCGTTGGGGGACCGTCGGCTTTGCTGTTATGGTTCTTGCGAAGCTGACCCCATCTACAGTCAAGATCCATTCGGGGGATGCTCGGCACGGAATCCCGCTTTGTACTCTTGAAGGCCATTTAAACAGAAAGTCCACCACCCTACACTTTCAATCGGATCTTCCCAGGTTCTGCAAGGAGCCATACACACGTGGGGACCGCGGCGGTGGCGGTATTGCTCGAGTGCTCCGCAATGGCAACGTCTTTGAGAAAGCCGGGGTCAACCTCAGCGTCGCTCGCCTGTGTGATGACTTTGATAGTTGATGCTACCGTGACTCATCGTGCCTGCTCTAGTTTAGACTTAGTTTGCTCGAAGGAAGTCAGAGTTGTCTTGCTGGGAGATGGTCACATGCCTGCCCGAGTCCGCCGACATCTCCAAACCCCGCGCTTGCAGCCACCAGTGAAAACCACTGGAGCGAGACTCACAATCGAAAGTCGGCAAAAGTAGGCTACTGGCCGACACGAGCCAGAAACGTGCAACCCTAGCGCGGGTGCTCGTCCCTCATCATCATTGTCATCATCATCATCATCATCATCATCTATGAGTAGTGATAATAAAGATGATAATATAAGTCGTACATATTATGACAGAAGTGGCTATGGCTCGGTTCAAACGACATACCAAGATGCGAAGAAGAAAGATAAAACAATAACCGTTAATGATGTTAAAAGATGGTTTGAGAAGAATGTTGAAAGGAAGAAACAACTGTCTGGCTACAATAGTTTCATTGCGCCTCACAGTTTCTATGAATTTGAGGTTGATTCGTTTTTCATTACGAAGAATGACTTACCTAATCAGAAGTTTAAAGTGGGGTTGATAATGATAGATGTATTTAGTAAGTTTATGGCCGTAGTGGCTATTAAAAGTAAAGACCCGCCAGATGTTTTAGCAGGGATTATGGAAGGGATACAGAAGATGGGAGGGAAACCGCAGAGGTTTTATTCAGACGAAGAAGGTAGTTTAGCCGGCAAGGTTGTTATTGAGTACTTGCAGAAGGAGAATATAGAAATGCATTTAACTCGGGGACGTCCTAATTTCGCTGAAAGGGGCATCAGGACATTTAAAGACAAATTATTCAAAAGAGTGGAGGCGGATGAGAGAAGAGGGAAGGAGAACATTCAATGGAATGATTACATATTTGAGATAGTACTAACATACAATAATAAAGACAAGCATTCTACGATAGGAATGACACCGAAGGAGGGAGCAATGAAAAAGAATGAACTAGAAGTGAAATCAAACATTGCGCTACAGTCAGCATCTAAAAGGAAGTATCCCGAACTTGATGTTGGGGATAAAGTCATGATATATAGGAAGAAAGATAAGTTGGATAAGGAGAGGGTGAGTGTATGGCTGCCTACAGTCCATACCATAAAAGATATCAAGAGTAGTATGGGACTTTTTAAGTAGAAGATAAGAGTGAGCCTTATGTAAGACACGAGCTGTTGAAAGTTTAAAACGCTAAAAACGCGTTGTAGAAAACTATTTAAAGAAATACGGCTTATATATAGTAATGACAGACTTTGAGACCAAAAAATGTTCCAAATGTTCCGTAATGAAAACTATTGATGAGTTTTACAAAAGTCAGTGTTTGAGGTGTTATAATTACCAGAAGAAATATAAAGAAGAACATAAAGAACAACAGAAAGCAAGAGATAAAGAGTACAGGGAAAACAACAAGGAATACATCAAGCAAAAGCAGAAGGAGAAAAACCCAGAACGGAGATTTTGCGAGTATTGTAAATGGGATGTTTTAAAACACACTTGGAGCAAACAGTGTAAATCACAGAACCACTTATTAAACATAAAAATGATTGAAGAAGGTTTAGACGAAAAATACTACAGACAAGCCAGAGATGAAGTTTTCAGAGGTGTTTGGAAAGGTTAAACAGTTTTTCTTAATGATATTATGAAATTCCAATATCATTAAGAAAACTCTACAAGGGGGCTCGCCCCGCTTTACTGGGATAAAATATTACTTAAAGTTATGTAATATTTTATCGGGATTGGTTGAGGTTGCGGGCTGAGGTTATGGAGTAGGATGATGGATAAGGTTATAGGGTGGTATGTAGGTGGTTGATTGAGTTTGTGCGGTGGGGTTCTGGGCTGGGGGATGGTGAGTTGGTCGGCTGGGGTGGTATCTTAAAATGGGGCTTGCCCATTGGCTAGCTCCCTAACCCCTACCACCCTACGCGCCCGAGACCCTTAGAGTAAGCCTTTGCATAGATATGGCTCCCCTGTGTGTGTTTGGGCAGAAAGGTTGTCTATGGCGAGATGCCCGAGTCAGCGCTGAACGCCGCAACCGAGAGAGGAGCTGACCGTGCCGGCCTGGCCCCTGGGTAATCGGTGCTTCGATAAACAGGGGCTCTAAAAGGGTCTTGGTTGGGGTTTCTGCTTCTGGGTGGGTTTTACGATCTTAGGTCTTAGGTTTTGGGACTGTGATCAGGGGTTCTACAGGGGATCTATTTTTTGGGAGGTTTAAGGGGTTCTTGGGTTGTATTTTTGCAGGTAGGGAGCTGTTGGCAGATGAAATGTGGTGATTGTTTAGGTTTGGGCGGGGGGTTGTCGGTTTAGAAAGGTTTCGAGTAGCGGGGTTTGGGTTTGGAAAGGATTCCGGGCTTCAAGGTTTCTTAGGCGTTTTCGACCCTGTCTTGGGTGCCCGGAGAATGTGCATCCAAAACCCGGAGGCCTAAGTCCTACACCTCAAGTCCTGCGGGAAAGGGTGTTTCTTGATCAACTTTTTAAATTTTTGGGGTGGCAAAAGTTCCAGAAGAAAGCACAAAGCTTGTGGGGCCACGAAGAAGAAAATCCTTGGCAGGTGGAAAGCTGAAGCCCGGCCAGAAGGTCCCCTTCTTCGCGTGCGGACT
>CAJNJA010042964.1:0-12601 GCA_905231915.1 Symbiodinium necroappetens | reverse complement strand
GGGGGGGGGGGGGGGGGGGGGATTTTAGGATCCACACAACAGGGAACCCTAACTCATGGGTAACCTCAAAAATTAGGATCCTGATTGTACGGAGCTGGAAACAGGACACGGTCAGTTTTTCAAAGCCCTCAGCAGGGGTTTTGATTCGCAAGGAATCCCCACTGTCCCACGATGCACTTCAACTACCGCTACTTCGAGACGGAGACAGGACAGTGGCAGCTCGGCCAAACGTTTTCAAGTCCCCAGACTTTGAGCCCATGCGCGCTGATAAACGAATTCTCAAGCCTCCCTAAATCCAGCCCTAAAGGCGCAGATGAAGCGGAGCCGAGGTGGTTTGGTGGTGGGACGGACATCACTCCCTCCTACTTGGCGACTTGGGCATTGTAGTCGAATACTCAGGCTTTCGAGGATTGAATCAGACAGCGCCTACAAACCCAAACCCAACAAGAGTGCATGCGAATGCTTCGAACGCTCACTCTCCGAAACCCTGGAGGCACTGCAGCCCTGAAGCCCTAACCGAGGACAAGGATGACATGAAGCATTTCCACGGCACCTACAAGGCTTCGTTCTACTTAGACCACTTGAATGCTTGGTGTCGACCTTTTCTGCAATTGATAAGAAGTCATTCGGTGGGCTGCTGGGGATTCAACAGTCAGGACGTGCAGCCTGAAGCCTTTGTGAACTTTCCGTGAAATCAGGGGTTGTGGGCTTATGGCTTTCGGATTGCGGGGTTTAGGGCAACTGGGTCAGGGTTAATGGGTTCAGGCTTGTCGGGTTGCGGGTGCAACCGGCATAATTGGAAGTTGTCGGTGTCGCCTCACCGTGGCAGCCTTCGAAGCACTTCGATGTGCAGGATGTTTGCGACAAGTACGACCCCGAGTGGTACAGCAAGTTCAAGAAACTCTGGCAGCAGCTCCAGGGGTTGACGCCGGTTCCCAAACTTCTCTGAACCGCAAGCCCGAAGCTTGACATCGCTCCACACAGACCCCCCCCCTCCGTTCCCCTTCAACACTCAGGATTAGAGTGGATATGCTAAGCTGTGGACTTCCCTGCAGCCTAGCATTGTGCAGAGCTCTTTTTAAGTTTCGGGCCACAGGTGCTTGCTCCAGCTTAGTGTTCCAGTTCTTATGCCTCAACATGAAATCCAACCATGAGCCGTGAAACGGCTAGCAATCTTGTACAACCCATGTCGCGACTGCTGCTCAAGAAAGCTCCCGCTTTCGGTCCCGATGAGTCTTTGTATCATGCAAGTGAAAAGAGCGGAACTAATTCTGGAATACATATCCCACGCCCCATTATGCATCACGCGAGTCAAGGGAGGCCTCTATCAAGGCTTTAGCACAACTCTCACGAAGATTAGAGAAGGAAATGGGCCGACGAGTACTTCCTCATCCAGCATCGCCAGGCTCTGATTTGTTTTCGGGATGCTCTAGTTGTACCAAGAGCACACTGCGCCCCAAAATCCGTAGCCTATGAAGGTCCAAGTACTACGGTTTGGGCCTCTGGGCCCCTCTACACCCCTAGGGTTTGCTCTGCCGGCCGCCTCGGCAAGCAAGCGTCTGAGCAGGTGATACATCTTAAACCTTACAGGCACACATCCAAAGGGCAATGGCCAAGGTTCAGGATTAGATTTCGGGACCGCTGTGCCATGCACCTGTCGCTGTTGTTTCGTCAACCCTTGGAACACCTGACCCTACTCAAACGCCCCGGATCCGCGAAGCCCGGGAGCCCGAAGCCAGGAGACCCGTGGCCTCGGTGGCATCTTCTTTGACGACTTCAACACGGAGGCAAAGGCTAAAGCCTTAAGGAGTCATGGTCCTGGTGTTTTTAGGGCTCAGGGTATTCCAGGCCATTCGCTTTAGGCTCCAGGTATAAAAATAGGCTTGCCTTTAGGTTTTGGGGAGGCTCGAGCTGTGCAAGATCCTTCCAGGAAAACACAGAATGCATGTTCGTAGCTTTGCTGCTTCTGTGGTTCAGAGCTAAGGTCTTGAAGGTTGAGGGCTTCCGGCTGCAATTTTTGGTGTTCAAGGATGTTCCCACGAACCCTTCCGAAATCAGCGGCATTCTTTTTTTTGGAGGATCCCGAGACGCACCTGAAGTTCTCCACCGACTGCGTAAACTCAGTCGTCAAGGCCGGCGCTATGCTCCGGCTTTCTATGGGTCCTGTACCTGGGGAGTTCCATATGCGGGATGTGGAAGGCCTTGTGGTTGCGAGTTTGGGTTCGGGATCTGCCTTATGCATGTCCCAAGCTTCTAGGTTGGCTTTAACCCAATGTCCACGAACGCGCGAGAGTCTAAGAGCCAAAGTCGATAGGCACACCTTCCTTCGTCTGCAGGCCTATGTGCCAATTCTCGAGAAGAACAAGGACACCCGTGGCTGAAACCGGGCTTTCGAGTTCATGACTCGAGGCTTTTCGGTGTGAGCCTATCATGCTACAGCTGTGGGAGGCTATTGTATGGTTGCAGACCCCCCACCCTGGGACCGATAAACGACAACCCGACAGGACAAGGAATACACCGAGGAGCAGAAGCAGTGGCAGTTGGTCCGACGGGGTCGCTACGCGCCTTGGGTTACTTAGAACCGTCCGTCAGCTTCGGGTTTTTTCGGGAGCTTTGGGGTTTGGATGTTGGCGGTTTCAAATCAGGGTCCAAGGCACGTTTGTCGCTGGTTTAGTGTTCATGGGTGGTTCAGGGCTTGTGGCCTAAAGAATAGGCTTCTGGTACTCCGCGTCTCGGATCTGACTTCAGGGTGCCCAGTCCCAGGCTTGTGGTAGCTAAAGAAGGATGCCCTACATTGCCAAGGCTTTTCGGCTGTAAATCGAACTTGAGGCTTCAAAGTTCCTGGCTTCGGGTCTTGAAACTTTCGACACTTGGACCTTGAGCCACAACGCCTTAAACCGTAGCCTTCACTGCAGGTTGCATCAGCCGGGCTCAACTTTGCATCTGCGCTCCTGAAAGCCTCCCCCAGCCACCACCAACCCCCGCTATAGTGTCAGAGATTGATTTTTGGTAGAAGCCTGTTCAACAAGCGACAAAGATCGGATGCGGCTTGTGAGCTTTGGGGCACCGGATGCCTTGGGTGATGTTTCACAGGTCACAGGTCGCTTAGAACATGCAACTCGGTGAATGCGGGGTCTGTGCTTCGTTATCCCCGGGAGGTCGAATTCAACCTCGTGTACGACCGCGGCACCGTCTTCGGACTCAAGATGCTCAGCAGTGGCGTAGGCCGCATTGCGACTGGGACTGCCTTGGAAGATCCGGGTTTCTTTCCAACTCGTGTTTTCAAGCAGCTCCGACTAGATACCCTTGGAGGGAGCCCCAACATAGACCAGCCTACATCTGCTGGCTTAAGTTTCTGTGCAGGCTTTCGGACTCTCGGATGGAGAGTTGTAGGTTGTCGAGGATGCAGTTTTGATGCTGTGGCTTAGACTGTCAACCGACGCAAGACAAACCACTCGTCTCCGAATAGAGGCGATGCGTGAAGACACTCTGGCCCTCACCAAGCCATGAAGCCCGAATCCTCGGGAAAGCACGCCGAACACTCGACGTAACACCCGAAACGCTAGGATTCACGGATTCGGATGTAGCGCTCCCACAAGGAAAGCATCTTGATGTCCTTGCCAGAGAATGCCAAGTGGCTCTACGCCCATGAGCCCGAGGAAGGCTCTCCAGAGGCGGAGATTATGGAGGCTTTTAAGACTCCGCAGGAATGGGTGTGATCCCTTTCTCTCTGACCGACTAGGTCTGAGAGATGTTTTTTTGTGATGAACGTTTTTGGGGGGTTGAATCTAGGGATTGTTGAGCTTTAGAGGAAGTGAAAACAACCTAGGGCCAAGGGTTTGGGCTCACAAGAGAGTTGTGTAGGCTGCTTGCGGCTTTTCGCTTCGACCAGGACAAGACCCCGGAACCCCGAAAGCCGAACGCCTGACACTCTGAATACGAAGCCTCAAATTCCAAACCCCACAAAGCCCTTAGTCCCAAGCCCAAAAAAAGCCTTTCCCGGTCAAGCCCAAAAGCCACCAGCACTGCTTTTGCTTAGGGCCGGCTGTGCTTTGAAGATTCGTCGAGATCCGTCGTGCCTGAGTCAGAAAAGGGATGAGCAGAGTTTAGGGTGTGTGCTGGCTGTGGAGGTTGGTGTGGTCTCTTGCTTCTTCATTTGATAGTAATAGTACTCGATCGATTCAGCCTTGGTGCTTTGAGCCTTACGTCTTCTGGTGGGACCAGCGATGCAGATTTGCCGATGAGCCCAGCAGTAGTGGTGGTGACCATATTGCCATGTCGGAACAGTAGCCTAGTATCTGGGCACCCTGGCTTCTAAGGTTGTGGGATTGTGTGCAAAGCCCGGTTTAGAGCTTCGGGGTTTCGGAGTCTAGGGTGGTTTGAGGTTGTGAGGTTCATAACTTCCTTCTGCTGTAAGCCCCAAGGCTCGCCGAAAAAAGCAGCTCCACACCTTAGCAAGCCCAGGTACGCATGTGATGCTCGCAAAACTATGGTTCTACATTGACTCAATAAAGAAGCAGCCTACAAAACCCTAAACCCTAAGCCCTAAGGGTTTCGTTAAAAACGACAGAAGAACTTACTGCTTGCCGCAGGCTGGTTCAACCAGGAGGCTCCGGCGGAGGACTCCGCAAGGGGGAACTCTGCGTGAAGTGAAAAATGCCCCCGGGGGGGGGGGGGGGGCAAGGGGCAAAGAGCCCCAAGGGCCCCAAAGACTCAGCAAACACCCCCCCTTAAAGCTATTCATCGATTCCCATGAAGTTGGAAACTCTCTTTCCCATGTCAACCTTTAGCTAAACATCTTGGAAACTCCATGGCTCATCCCGACACTCTAGGGTTTCAACACTCGAATCTTCAGTTCTGAGCTTGAGGAGGTTCTGGGTCACGGCTTGGGCTCCCCTTGCCGGATCCATCCGGGCTCTACGGCACTCTGAGACCAAACGCCCCCTGACCCAGCCCCCAAGTTCAAAGCCGAGACCCGCTCTACACTAAGCCACCCCCCTGGAGGAGTGCAGCAGCCCACCTGTCATGGAGGGGCTGAGGCTCATCTTCCTGCAAGAAGCGGGAACAGAGAGGCAGAGGAAGGAAAGGCAAAGCTCAGAAATCGGGAGCTTACTTTTGCTTCAAGCGCCACGTTCGGATGGAAAACCCCATTAATCGGGCCAAGACTAGTGCCCTCAGTAAGCTTAAACTGGTGGTTCACAGGTGTTGAGAGTTGTTAGGAGGACCTAAGCCTTCGACAGCCCGTGTCAGCTTTCTAAGGTAGCCAGAGCTTCGACGGTCATGCTCGCAGCTAGAAGGGCTCGCGGGTACCAGAAGTCCCTGCCCGGCATCTGTGCTTCTTGAGACCTCCAAACCCGAAGCCTTAAACACTTCCACTTATGCGGCCCCTGTCTTGCCCATACCTCTTCAAGCACTTCGAAGCCGGAGCCTAAAGCCCTACAAAGCCCTACAGCCCTCCGGGCCCCCGTCCGGGCCCCCAAACACCCGAAATCCGAGCTCTCCCCCGGGCCAGGACGCTGACGCCGGGAGAGGCGCAGGCGACGGAAAGACGTCGTTTTTTGGAGCTTTCCAAAGACTTGGGGTGGGGTTTCTATACGAAGCACTCTCCGATGTCGGGAGACTCGGATTTCGTGTTGTTCGGGTGTTTTGGGTCGCCACGACTTCGGAGGTCTCTTCATGTAAGATGGGAGCACATGAGGGCAGCTGGCCCTGCATGTGCTGCAATCATAGCCATCTTTCCAAATCACGGCAACTTCGAAAACACCCGTCTCCGTACCTCCCCAAGTTTGCGGAAGCTCCAAAACCCAAACCTGGCAGCCGATAATTCGGGAGCACCTACCCGACCTACCCGAACTCCCTGCGCCCAAAGCCGTGTCTTGCAAGGAGGCTGCTGAGCGGGCTCGACGGAGGAGTGGCAAGGCTTGTACAAAGGGTCACTATACGGCACTATTACCATTCATGGTCGAGGGTTATGTCGAGGGTTATGGCAAGGCTTATTCTCCAAAGGTTACTATGAGGGGGTACTTTATGATATGATATAAGTTTATCAACAGGCTACTATTTCCGATTGCAGGGTATTTTTGTGTATTGAGTCCTTAGCTTTTAGGCTTTAGGTGTTGGGCTTCAGGGTTGCGTGAGCCTTCAAGCATTGGGTTTCAGATTCTGTGATTTAACGGAACCGATGGTGGAAACTAGTACTTGGTTTATCGCAGGCGAGGTCCTTGCTCACGCCCGATCTCTTGCAAATGCTGGGAACTTTTGACCTAATGCATATCCACTGAAGGCCCGAAGACCTAATCCCTGAACTGTACAGAGGCTTATAAATCAGGCAGAGCTGAACCCGGCAAAGCAATAACTTAGCCATCTAAAATTTAGACACCCTGTGAACTGTACGAACCCTTTGAAAGACTTCCTGCAAAGCTGATGAGCCCTAAAAAACACCACAAGCCTGACAAATTCTGAAGCCGAGCAAATTGAACGAACATGCCCTAAGAAGCCTTAATCCTCCCCGAAGCTGTAACCCTGCAAATACGGAGTAGTTACCGAAGCTGCTGCACCTGGACCAAAACCACCATTGATGCAACGAAAGCAACACCCAAAGCTTCCGTAGGTGCCCAGTGCCGAAGAGCCCCTCCTGGCACCCGACCTTGCACCGGAAGGCCCTCCCCCAACTTCCTCTAAGGGCTATACGGCTGAGGCTCGCAAAGTGTGGCTCCGGAGTAGAGGTTGAGAGGGGTGTCGCTGGTGATGGGGTGTGGTCTTGGGATGTGTTCAAAACTGTGTTTTGTTTTCGTCTTTGGTTGTGCATCCGCATGGCGTGTGCTTAGCTGGGGTGAGGCAATGTGGCTGCGTCCGGCGTTAACATCATCTGTCTTTTGTTGGGGGTGAAGAACGGGCACTTTTTGCTGACACGGTGCCTCCAAGAAAACCAGGAAGTCCAGCACTGATATCTTCTGGCTTCATGCGGGTCACGCATGGACGCTGGGGAGTGGGGTCGTGATTTCCTCGCTCCCGGCACTTGCGCATGTCTTCCATGTTGCCACAGAGGATGCAGAGTACGAGAGAAAATGATGATTCCCAATTACATTGGAGTCACTGCAGCCATGAAACCGCAAGATCCGATAACAAGACTTTTTCAAGCCAAAGGTTGGATCTCCAGAAAGGGCCCGCATGGCCGGTACCACTGGCCGAACCGGCGGCTTTTGAATTGCGTGTTGCGCCGGGTCAGAATTTGGATTCTGCGTTGGCATAGGCCCGGGTTAAGGTTGTTGTGCAGAGGGTTTGGGTTCGGGTTGTCCTGTAATGCGGGTTCCTTTTCGCTGTTTAGATAAAAAGCCTGCGGTTCAATGTTGAGGGACGGGATGAAGGTGCTTGGGGTGCGAAGGCGATTTTGAATTGAATTTGCGGCTTAAGGGGCAGGGCCAAGAGCTTAGGGCTTTGTTTCGCAGCTTGGGGAACTAATGTTATGTGACGGCCACAGTCCACGCACTTGAAAGTGCTTGTTTCCTGCAAGGTAGAGAGCGCAGCAGCGTGAACGATGTACTTTGGGGCTCAATCTGACGGGTGGTCGGAGTCCGCAACCGAAACTTCAATAGAAAAAGGCTTGTGCCAACCATTGCGGGTTGTGTAGACTGCTAGAGGTCTCAGAACGCTACGAACCCCGGACCCGAAAAGTCAAAGTCCAAGGCTGCAGAACCTTTTGGCCTCCGTCCCTCATCTGCGCCAAACATCATTCCGCTTGACTGCTTTCTGGCAGCAGCTGCAAAGGCCGACTTGAAAACGCGTCGAAGACCTGTGGACGGATGTTTTTCATTCGTCTTATTCTCTGATTCGCTTGCTTGAGGGCGCTTTGCCGGCCTGGCACTGGTCCACCGGGCCTTTGCCGGCACTGGAAAGCGTTAGAGTCCTCAACTCCTCAATCCTAGAAACCCCCAAAAATGCTGATTTCAACCTTCCAAAAAAAGGCCACCAAGGAACCAAAGCGCCTAAGAAGGCCCTAAAAGCCTAAACCCCTGAACCCCCTAAGCTCCCGGCCAGGCATCACCGATCTCTGGGGCCGGCTCCCTGGGAGGCACAAGTCTCTTTCGGTGCCAGATTCTTCTCTGTGGACAACTTGAGTTTATGAGCGAAAAAATGATAGTATATTCGTAGTCTATAGGAAATTTCAGCATGTTACCGTAGATGATCGGATATTCTCAGTTATAGTCTATCATATTCGGAGCTTCCTTTTTCGGGCGGGACCTAAAACAGGGCACTGTGTATTTCTCAAGCTCTCATCTCCAAGTGGACTGCCGTGTCTTGCAGAGGGGTTTGGTGAGGCTTTGGGGCGTTTGGCATTTGGTTTCAAACGTGTGGAACTGAAGCTTACGGAGTTTACGGGGTTCGGTGTAGTAGGTCTTGGGCTTGGGAGCTGGGCTTGGCGGTTTGCATCCAGCACTTGCTGGTTCCATGTCCGGCTTGATTTTAGGGCCATGTCAGCCATCACGAGACTCCTGTGACTGTTGAGGGCTTCGGGGAGTTCGAGCCTGGCCGACTTGAGAAATGCAAAGCTATTCAGGAATTTAGGTGTGAGTGTTTAGTAGGCAACCTGGGTGCAAGGGCAGCCTGCGGCGGGAGTTCCAAACAGCCCAAGAGGCCCTTCGCTCCTTGGCTTGGGGTAGTCGGTAGTCTGATCTTGGAAGCCACAACTCGGCATACCATGCGAACCTTGACCGACTCTTGCCTCACAGTGGCCACAACCGTGGGGGGAGGGAGTGCGGCGACAGGAGAATCCATCCAGTTTCTGCGAAGATACTGGCCGAATACTCAGATCGTGTGAAAGTGTGGGTGAAGGCTTGGGTAGTGACGGCTCGTCCTACACACCCGGCGGAGGTTACATGCGAGAGCCCATGTTGGATTCAGCGATTGCACCAGGGATGAGGACCTGAACCCTTTGGGGTCGAATGGGTTGGTCATGTTGAATTTGCTTGTTCGCTCGCGCGATGTGAACCTCTCAAGATGCAGAACTTAAAAGCCCCAGGCTCTGCATGGCTTTCAGCCTTAAGAACTCAATCCAAGTCCCGCCGCTTAAGGGGGGAGCAGCGTGCGGCCTTCCCGTCGCCAAACCCAGGTCAACCCCAAGCTCCCAAAGAAGCTCTCAACCGAGATCCCAAGCTCTCAACATTTTTAACGCCTGACAAAAAGAAACCAACAGTAGCAAAGTTCCAGCGGAAAAGCATTGAAGCATGGAGCCAAGGGCCAGAGGTTCCAGCGAGAAGCGTCAGCTTCGGACCAATCTTGAGCTAAGGCCTCGGTTTACGTTCGATTTTTCTCAGCTTGGGTCTCTCTGCAGTTTTGGGTTCAAGGCGGGTTTCGAGCCCTACGGCCGCCGTGGCCGTGGTTGTCGCGTCTTGAGTTTGTAGCTTTCGGAGTTTCGGGTTCAAGCTGCCCACACGGTTCAGACTTGGGGGAGCGCTGGCGGCTTGGAGTTGGGATCTCACTGATGCTTGCTGTGTCCATTCAAGGGTTTAGAGTTTGGGACCCAGGTTTTCCGTTGTTGGCTTGGGGTTTGGGGTTGGGGGCCTTTTTGTGTGGGCTGTGGTGAATTGGAGATTGCCTTCGCGGCTTCGAGTTACGTCTTCGGGATCTAAAAGACATGCGCGCCAGTGCATGCAGTCTTCGCCCGTCGTGCCTTATCGGGCATCTATGGAGCTTTTGATGAAGGTTCCAACAGGCATGGCCTTTATTTGCTGCAGCAGGTTCAGCTAGGAAGTTCCTAAGTCTCAAGCCTGAGCCTTGGATCCAACCACCCAGGTGGGGGACTGCCTCAAGAGAGCTGGACCAGCCACAAGGCGCGGCTTGTGCAGATTGGGTTTGATGATGTCTTCTTCGGGCTCCTTTTTCCTGGCCAGTCGCCTCGAACCCGGCCCGCTAAATCCTGTTTGTCATGCAGCTTGCACGACGTCTCTGCCCCTTCAGAAGTTCGTTTGCCAACGTGTCTTGTGGTACCATGGTACCACTGTGGAGTGTTCTGTCAAACATGAGAGGGGCAGTCACTGTGCGATTGATTCGCTAAACCCTGCCCTAGCCCCAAACCGAAATCTACCTAAGGAACGTTGCAAAATGTGTTCAGTTTCGGGAAAGTGCCAGAGGAGACAGTCAACCCAAGCCTGACCCAAAAGAAAGAACTGCACGCTCTGAGACACGACATTGGCAGGGCGCATTATGGGTTGGGGTACGAGTCATAAGTCCTTCAGCCATAAAGCCTGGACATAAGCCCACAGCTTGAGGCCCTACATACTTTCTTTGTTTCCAGAATGCTTTGGCGCTTGCAGATCTACAGTTCGAGTTTACGCCGGCGAGGCCCAACGCCAAAGGTTGGAAAAAACAGAAAATTTCGCTGATGACAAACACCGGGATTGACAGTGAGAAATAATCCTGGTCAGGATGATGGTAGCTGGAGCAGTCTGTCTTCGTGGTGAGGTTGGTAGCGGTCCTGCGCGGCGAGCGCTAGCCGCGCGGTGATGATTGCGACGGAGGATAAGATAGCATAAGCATTCAGCTGATGACGACGATGATGATGATGAAGGTAATGTTTGTAACTGCGTGGCTGCGTTGATAGTCCGAGAAGTATCAATCTTGTGGCTGCTGCTTCTGCCGTTGCTGCTTCCGTTGTAGTTGTGCCTTTACGTCTGCTGAAGAGCACTGAAATTTTGAAAGGCAGTAGCCACGGTCGCAACATCGCCCCTGGGCCAGGGTCCGAACGGTCGCATCTTTTGGCACAACACTCTTCTAGGCCGGCCGTTCAACTTCAGAGGGCTTCGGGTGCACGAGGCTCCTCTGGTGAGGGTTTATAGCAATAGGGATCTCTAGTACACAATAGGTTTCTTGGTTATGGTAGCTTGAACTCCCTGACAAGAACCCGGTTAGGTGAACCCATAATGTGCAAGCTGTAAATTTTCCGAAAACCTGCAGGGCTCTTTGGCCACGCTTCAAGCATGGATGCTCCACGGATCAGACCCCCAACTCCCCAGCTCCAGACAGCTGCAGTCCAAAATCCGGAGTCTGCCCCCCCCCGCATTTCCCCGCACCCCCCGAACGTTCCAAAGCCCAAAACTCCGAAATCCGAAGCCAAAGTTGTCATGATCCTTGCACCCCAAAAATGCTGAACCTTGCCCGAAGGCCCAGACTGGAAATACCGACACGCCTAGAATCACCCGAAACCCTAAAACCCCGGAGCTTAATCCCCCAAATTTTTCTGCAGCCCTAAAGCCAACCTGAGCTGGAGGCCCTCCGCCTTGGGAGCAGCCAGGTTGGGACCCGAAGTGGCTCTGGGCAATAGACACGAAAGGCACGGCTCCTGCAGTACAGAAGTGTATACACATCACATGCCAACTGCAGTTGGTGAGCCTCAAATCCAGTCTGACATGCTGACATGAACATCTCGACACGTGGAGGATTGATTTGGTTGAGAAGTGGCAGATCTCAACTGTAGGTTGTCAAGCTTCAAAGCGGTAATAGTTGTTGGAGTTGCCAGTCATGAGCGCTGGGTGGACTCTATGGCGCAGCAGTGGACCTCCGCGGTGCCGCCATCTCCGAAAGCTCAAGAGGTCACTGCCTGCAGGCTTCTGGATGTGAACCTCATCATCGTCGGCTGTGGCCCGGAAGCTGAGAGGCTTCTGCAAAGACGGCTGAAAGCCGGGGGCAGGGCATGCCTCCTCTGGACAGACCGGCCACCGCAGCCACTCCCGATCGGGGTCGAGCCGGGAGAGCATGACCAGATACTTTTCGACTTTGCAACATTCCGATGGCAGCCACCAAAGCTCGAAAGCACCGACTGCCCTCAGGTTCTAGGCTTGCGGCGTCGCTATGGAAGTGCCGACTACGGCTTCATGCGAACTGGCCCAGACATAGTGGCCCTTGCACAAAATGAGTCCTACCAGTTCATTTTGCAGGGCCAGGACTTGGTTGGCGTCCGCGTGTTGCTTGGCGATGCGCCGTCGTGGGAGCTGTCAGGTGCACGAGGGGCATCATTTGTGTCGTCTTTTTATGTGTCGCCTGTGTCTTGTTTTCTGGCGTGGCTTGCTCGAACAACAGGTTCCGGTTCGGGGTTCCGTCACTCGCTAGGGCCTCCGGCTTAGGGTTTGGTAGGGTTGAGTTCACTCTCCTTAGGGTGCACAGCCACTGCTGTACACATCCGGATTGGCTTGATTCCTTGGAGTGTTGTGCCCAAGCCTCTGCTCGCCGGTCCAGTGGCTCTCGTTCTGCCACAAGTAGGACAAGCAGGAGGGGATACAGTCGATGTGCAGGTGCAGCAAGAAGAGGCATTGCCCCAAATGTATTTTGACGGAGATGGTGCGGTGAACCTCGCATTTGGGGTGGCATATTTCCTGCTTGCTAATTTTTTTGGCTACTCACTCCTCCACATGTGCGAGCTGCACGTCCAACCCGGGGATGTTGCCTGGTGGTGGCTCCTCGCCCGACTCCATACACCATCCGGACAAATTTGGTCGCACTATTTGGCAGACTGCCTGCTCGGCCGCCAACAGGATTGGAAATCAGCTGTCGTCGGTTTTCTTGTGGGCTTTCTTGTGTGGACTCTCTGGGAGCTTGCGTGGGTTCT